>PVIU01013832.1:0-54382 GCA_004026605.1 Ondatra zibethicus | reverse complement strand
GAAAATAATTCAGAATATTGTTTGAAGGCCTTGAATGCTAGTTCTACTAGTCTTTAAAATGCAACTTAATAGTATTAGAAGGCTAAGTATTGTTATTTGTTTATTTGGTGTAGGCTCTGCTAAATCTAAATCAGGCCCCAATTCACTATGTAGTTGGGGATAATTTCAGACTTCTGGTCCTTCTGCCTCCATCTCTCACATGTTACAGCACACTCAGTTTTATGTGTTGTTTTTAAAGGAGGAACAACAAATACAACTCACAACTGGGAAGCACACTACTCAGCAATTGGCACACCCAAAGCTCGCCACCTGGGTTAACTCCTCCAATGATCACAAACAGCCGATGAGATTGGGTGATGCAGGGACAGATTGTGGGCCTGGTAAAAGCCAGGGAGACATTCCGGTAATGTGGAAGGTTCATGGCTAAAGATTATGGGAGCGAACACGAGTAAGGATGAAGGTGGAAAGCCCACGTGCAGACAGCCCGAATGTGGACTGCAGCAAACTATTGAAGGAGAACAGATACTGGATTTTATTGGGCTTTGCTTGACTTCACTGTAGAAGAAAAGGAAACACACCTTAGAAACTTAGGGAGGTTTAGGAAAAATAAGCACCTAGACCATGAAGAAACTTGACCACATAATCTTGCACTTGGTGAAGAATCTGAGGCAAGCTTTCAAAAGGGCAATGCCATTCTGAGAAATAAACTACCTGGTATGGGATTGGCTTTTATCTCATTTTAAACATCTGAATTAACTGATACTTTGTTTATGAATTAACATGAAAATATTGGAAGCAAATCATAATCATTCTTTAAATGATACTTCTCACATGTTTTGCATTAAATGTAATTAAGATGGATGTTAAAATTTATAAGATATATACTTTTAATACCTTGTTTAAAATAAAATTATAATGTATTTTTTTCTATATCCATGTAGACTATGTAATATCAAAAGAAATATTAATGTAAAATATTAGAGATTTGATCTTATTTAATGTGAAATACCACATGAGATTTTTTAATACTTAGAAAGTGGTTATTTTTGCTAAAGAAAGAAAAGTGGGTTTTATAATGATTTAATAACAGAAAAATAACATTTACTCTCGCTTAGCTGTAATGATTGCATTTTCATTACAACATGAATTAAATTTTTGCCATATTTTGAAAACTAATCTTAATGCATCAAGATTGTTAAATAATATTTTAATTCATGTGTCAAATAAACACCAAGTTAATTTATTGTTTCCAAAGTTTTAATGCATAATGGCCAACAGTACAATTTAAGTCATGGTATAAATTCTAATACTTTTAATAATTAAACAGAAAGAAAAGAGCAATAGTGGAAAACAGCAGAGAGAAAATTGGTAAAAATGCAGGTCAGATTTACAACACTAGTTATTCACGGTTAGACTGAGCATTCCCCAAACCTGCCAAAGTCAACCAGCATATGTGATTGAAATGCAGACTCAGACACGTGTGATATTTTGCTCAATTCTAATACAGAAAACAAACGTTCTCTCTCAAGGTCACTCTTCCTCTTCCTTCTCTTAGTTCTCCATAGTTTTTCTTATCCTCTATTGCTCTTTTATTCTTGAAGCAAAATAAACTTAGTTTTCCCTACCCCCCTCCGTTCCTCTTTCCGTTCCTTCTTCCCCCTCCTCTCTCTCTCCTCTCTCTCTCTCTCTCTCTCTCTCTCTCTCTCTCTCTCTCTCTCCTATATAAATTACAGTGATAGTGAATTGTCTTATTTTGGTAGTAAAGAAAATGAGTCAGATACAGAGCAGCTCAGTCAATGACGTGGGGGACTGTGAGAGATTCCCAGAGTGGGTTTATGGAATTAAAGACCTGTTTCAGAGCTTTGTAATAAAAATTAGACATGTAAGTTAATTTGCACAGTTTTCTCAACCATTCTCTATCATACCTTCCTGTGTAGAGTACATGAAACATGTCCTGGGATTCCAAGTCGGAAATTGCTATTAAATTTTTATAGAATTTATGGAACGAGGAAAAAAATCTCTAGAGTGTAGTGAATTTTCAAACTACTTCATTGTTCCTGTGCCTATGAAAATTTTATATATTAATAATGTTTACAGATTTTAAAGACAATTTTGTATGTATAAGGGTAAGAGAAAAATGAAAAGACAAAAGCTAAAACAGACCCTTTTTTCAAATATTACAAACAGCAGCATTGTACATACCTTGCAGGTAAGTCTGAACTGCTAGAGAAACTCAGGTTTTTCTCTACCCTGAATTGTTAAAGTCTCATTTCCATTGTTCTGAAACCAACATTGCACTTTTCTTTTGATCCTGCCACCTCTCTTTTTAATCCAAATGTAGCAAAGGCAGAACCTAAAGACCATATAATCAGAATAGCTATGGTAATTTAAAAATAATTGCTTCCCAGGGATATCTGATTCAGTAATTATCTGCAATAAGTTTGGGATCAGATATTTGTTTCGTGGGTTGAGTGGGTGTTTGATATTTTAGAAGCATGGATATTGCTACTGATAAACAAAATGTGGTCTGATCGGGTTACACAGGCAAGCATGCAGCACTCCCACAGCCTCTTACATGAGCAGTGACAATGACCGTGGACTTTGTGGCAGCTGTTGTCCTGCACTTACCTGTGTGCAGAGCTGGGTGACAGTTAAAGAGCATCACAAGAGTAAATGAACCTGCAGATTAAATCATCATATTCGACCTACAGTCCGTCCCACCTATGGGATGTGCTGGGGTACAGGGGGCCTGTAGACTGAGGGAGTGGCCAACCAATGACTTGTCTAGCATAAAACCCAAGCCAGGAGAGTAAGTTCCATCTCTGACATTGCCTGGGGCTCCAGGACCCACAGACTGGATGACCCAGAGATGTAGGATAGAACCAAATAAGACTGAAGGGGAAAACAAATACAACATCAATCCGATGACGACTGGTGGCATTCTGCTACACTCACAGATTGGTACCTATCCCAGCAGTCATCAGAGAGGCTTCATCCTGCAGCTGATCAGCCAAACATTAGAGGGAGCTGGGGGACTCCTGCCAGAAGGGGATAAAATGTTGTAGGAGTCAGAGGAATCAAGGGCACCACAAGAAAAACCCACATAATCAACTAGCCTGTGCTCGTAGGGCTCACAGAGACTGAACTCACAAGCAGGGAGCCTGCGTGGGACTGGTCTAGGCTCTCTGTATATATGTTACAATTGTGTAGCTTGGTCTTCTTGTGGGACTCTCATCAGTGGGAGCAGGGGTTGACTCTGACTCTTTTACTAGCTTTTGGGACCCTGTTTCTAATGCTGGGTCACCTTACCAAGACTTAATATATGGGGAGGCGTTTAGTCTTATGCCAACTTGATGTGCCATGTTTCATTGCTATCCAAGGGAGCTCTGCCCTTTCCTAAACATAAACAGAAGGGAAGTTTGTTTTGGGAATGGAAACAGAGGAGCCTGGGGGAGCGGTGGTTGGAAGGAGAGGAGGGAGGGGAAACTGAGGGCAGGATGTAAAATAAATAAATATGTAAAAAAATGTCATGACCAGAAGCAACTTAAGGAAGAAAGTTTATTTGACTTATGGCTTTAGAGAGTTAGAGTCCATAATGGTGAGGACAGCATGGAATCAGGTCAAAGAGTACCAACAACTTGGGATGGAATCTCTGCCCAGCTCTTTCCTCCCTCTTCCCCTCCCTTCCACCCTCTGTCCCCTTGCATTCATGTATTTTAGAGTAAATTAAGAATGCACTTTGGGCCTTTCGTGTTTAGTTTAATATTCCTTTGAAGCTTGGAGGGGACTATTACATGAGTAATTAGATGTATTCCAATTCAGATGTATCCTAATTAGATGTATATCCAATTCCCACTCGGTGAGTATTAAAGTATCCCCTTAATTTGCATTACAACTACATCCTCCTAATACATTAGAAGTTGAGGCAACAGAGTATCACTGTTTCCTTCAGCAGCCAGGTATAATAGGTATTTACAGTGATAACAGAGTGTGCTTCCTCATGGCTTCCCAGGCAGGCATAACATTTGGATGTACCCAGATGGATACAGAGTTGCTACTTACCTATTGCTGTCTACTGCCCAACTCTTTCTGCAGTGCAACATGAATATTGGCCTTTGATTTCTTCTCGTAAGCACTTTCTTGGTCTTGAAAGACACTGCACTATCCGGTATGGCCTTTGTATTTCAAGTGGATGGATTCCTTTACCAAGACTTGTCACACACAAAAACTATGCAAAATATTTTTGTATGGATTCAATGCTTTTATTGTATAATATGCAATATACTATTTTTGATTAGCAAATTATTCCTTATCTCTTCTCACCAAATACATGGCAAGCTGGAGAGAACTATCACATACAAGTCAAATCAGTACATCCATGAGCCAAATTCACTGGCTACTGTTTCATAAATCTAATAAACCTCTATAAGTCTAAACATAAATATTTGTAAGTCTAAATATAGAATAGTGATGACCTTGCATGGAAAATGAGGCATTGAAAGTCCTGAGTTACTTTACTGGTGGACCCAAAGATTCACTTCCCATTTATCCATTCCATGTCAAATAGGCTTACTGCCAGCTACCTGCTGGTCCAGAAACAAGAAACACTGCAGTAGCTCCCATATTTAATCAGCTACCAGAACCGGTTAATTCTCTATTACATCCTGAATAACCACCAGGGATAAAGTAGTGCCACCTATTTAATCTAGTCTTTAGCATAAAGTAATTTAAAAAAAATGGAAGGCAGCACAAAAACAATGAGATTCCCTAATACAAGATGCTGAACTTCCTAGTCAGCAGTTTCTGGAGCCTGAGAAGAAAGGTCTTTAGCTCAGAGTGAACTCATTTCCTATTACTTTCTAAAGCTCATTTCAGTTGCTATGCTGAGTATAACCAGGCCCTCTGAACACTTTATCCTTCAGACAGAAACATGTAGCTGAACAGATACCATAAAATGAAGGGTTCCTCAACTAAGCTAAAACAACCCTGTACAATAAAAGAACTGCCAGAGACATCACCATCCCTGATCTTAAGATCCAGTACAGAGCTACAGTAATTAAAAATACTGTGGTACTGGAATAAAAATAGACACATGGGTCAATGAAATTAAATTGAAGACCCAGACATAAATTTGCACACTTAGGAAAACCTAATCTTTGAAAAAGAAACCAAAATTTTACAATGGAAGATAGAAAGCTTCTTCAACAAATTGTGCTAGTGTAACTGGATGTTGGCATGTAGAAGAATGCAAATAGATCCATGTATATGGCCCTGCACAAAACTCAAATCCAAGTAGATTAAAGGCCTCAACATAGATCCAATTATACTGAACCTGATAGAAGAGAAAGTGAGAAATAGCCTTGGAGGCATTGGCACAGAAGACAACTTCCTGAATGGAACACCAGTAGCACAGACACTAAGATTGACAATTCATAAACGGGACCTCAACTGAAAAGCTCTGTAAAGCAGAAGACACTGTCAATAGGACAAAATGGCAGCCTACAGAATGGGAAAAGATCTTTACCAACCCCATATCTAACAGAGGGCTGATCTCCAAAATGTATAAAGAACTCAAGAAATTAAACATCAAAATACCAAATAATTCAATTAAAAATGGAGTACAGATATTAACAGAGAATTCTCAACAGAAGGATTTCAAATAGCAGAAAACACCTAAAGAAATGTAAATCATCCTTGGCCATCAGGGATATGCTAATCAAAAGGACTCTGAGATACCATCTTACACCTGTCAGATGGCTAAGATTAAAAACATAAGTGACAGTTCATGCTGGCAAAGATATGGAGCAAGAGGAACATTCTTCCATTGCAAACTTGTGCAGCCACTTTGAAGGCAACATGGATGGTTTCTCAGAAAATGCAGAATCGATTTACCTCAAGACTGAGCTACATTACTGTTGAGCATATACCTAAAGGATAATCAATAGTACAACAAGGACACTTGCTCAACTATGTTCATAGCAGCTTTGTTCATAATAGGCAGAACCTGGAAACCACCTCGATGCCCCTCAACAGAAGAATAGATAATGAAAATGTGGTACATTTACACAATGGAGTATTACCTGGCTGTTAAAAATAATGGCATCATGAAATTTGCAGACAAATGGATGGAACTAGAAAAAAACCATTTCAAGTGAGGTAACCCATACCCAGAAAGACAGACATGGTATGTACTCACACATAAGTGGATATTAACTGTAAATTAAAGGATAGCCATGCTACAATCCACAGACCCAGAGAGGCTATGTAATAAGGAGGACCCAAGGATGCATGGATCTCCCTGGGAAGGGGAAATAGAAGAGACTTTGTTGTAGTTGGAGGCCACTTGCTCATTTCCTGGCCGCCCAGACCCAAAATAATCACATGGAAACTATATTAATTGCAATACTATTTGGCCAATAACTTAAGCATATTTCTAGCTAGCTCTTAAATCTTAAATTAACCCATTTCTATTATTTTATATTTTACTATGAGGCTCGTGTTTTACTGGTACCAGCACATGGGCATCTTTCTCCTCCAGCAGCTTCATGGTGTCTCCCTAACTCTGCCTTCTTTCTTCCTCTATCTGCTTGGAATTCCAGTCTTACTCAGTTATGCCCTGCTATAGGCCAAAGCAGCTTTATTCATCAACCAATGGTAGTCACAACAGAGGGGAATCCCTCATCACTTTACAAGTGGACTGAGGGTGGGTGGGAATGAGAATTTGAGGGATTAGGTTAGGGGTAGATGGAGTGGGAGAGTACTGAGTAAATTTGGAGCATGGGGAACATGGGAGAGGGTTAAAGGGGAAGGGAGAGGCAGGGGGAGCAGAGAAAAATGTGTAGCTCAATAAAATTATTTCAAAAAAAGATAAAGAGAACATTTTAAAAGCTATAACAAAAAAATTCTAAACATGACCTTGAAATAAAGGCTATCAGTTAATTCAAGAAGTTAACCAGCCTAAGCCAGGTGATATTTCAGGCATGGCTTGGCCCAGGTAGAGTATTCCCTCTTTTCCAACCAGCTCCAAATTTACTCAGGAGATCTTGTCTTTTTCTACTTCCCATATAGATTAGATCCATGTATGTCTCTCTTATGGTTTTCATTGTTGTCTGTGTTCTCTGGAATTGTGAATTGTAGGCTGGTTTTCTTTGTTTTGTGTCTAAGCCACTTATGAGTGAGTACATATGATATCTGTCTTTTTGGGTCTGGGTTACCTCATACAGTACAATGTTTTCTAGATATATCCATTTACCTACAAATTTCAAGATGTCATTTTTTTTGGCTGTGTAGTACTCCTTTGTGTAAATGTACTACATTTTCCTTAGCCATTCTTCAGTGGAGGGGCATTTAGGTTGTTTTCAGGTTCTGGATATGACAAACAATGGTGCTATGAACATAGTTGAGCACATGTCCTTGTGATATGATTGAGCATCCTTTGAGTATATAACCAAAGGTGATATTGCTGGGTCTTGAGGTAGGTTGTTTTCTAATTGTCTGAGAAATCACCATACTGATATCCAAAGGTCTATACCAGTTTGCACTCCCACCAGCAATGCAGGAGTGTTCCCTTTACTCCACATCCTTTCCAGCATAAGTTGTCATCAATGTGTTTGATCTTGGTCATTCTTACAGGTGTAAGATGGAATCTCAACCACAATGAACCTCATAAAAGAGAAAGTGGGAAGTACACTTGGATGCATTGGCATAGGAGACCACTTGCTGTGGGACAATGGTCTGTACCCTGTCACTTCTATTTTAATAAAACACTAATTGGCCACAGGCAAGAAGTATAGGAGGAGTGACCAGGCAGGAAGTAGAGGTAAGGTGTTGAGAACAGGAGAATTCTGGGAGAAGAAAGAGTTAGTCTGCAGTCATCATCCAGACAAAGAGGCAGCCAGACACAGAGGAAGCAAGATGAGAATGCCTTGCTGATAAAAGGTACCAAGCCACGTGGCTAACACAGGTAAGAATAATGGGTTAGTGTAAGTTATAAGAGTTAATAAGAAGCCTGAACTAGGCCAACCAGTAGTAGACCCCTGTGTATTTCTTTGGGACTGAATGGCTGTGAATCTGGCGGGAAAGAAACCTCTCTGTCAACCACCACTTCCTAAATATAACCTCAATAGCACAAACACTGAGAGAAACAATTAATAAATGGAGCTTCCTGAAACGGAGAAGCTTCTGTAAAGTAAAGGATACGGTCAACAAGACAGAACGGCAGCCTACAGAATGGGAAAAGATCTTCACCAACCCCATATCAGACAGAGAACTGATTTCTAAAATATACAAATAACTCAAGTAATTGGTCATCAAAAGAACAAATAATCAGACATAACAGAGGACTCTCAACTGAGGAATCTAAAATGGCTGAAAGACACTTAAGGAAATGCTCAGCATCCTTAGCCATAAGAGAAATGCAAGTCAAAATAACTCTGAGATGTTTAGAATTTTATGTGCAAACAAAATATGCCCTTGTCCACCATCTTTCTCCTCTTAGCTCCAGCACCATGTGCTCCTTGATTCCTGTTCAGACACACCCTTAGCCATAACCACATTTTCCTTCTTTCCTCAGGTTGACCATGCAAGGTTATCCATTCTTTGATCCTGTTGTGGGATTTTGCACTTGTGAATGTCATTACTGGGTTAAGACTTGTGTTTCCTTTAACGATGATGATGATGATGGGGAAACATTATGCAATGCTTTGATTATATTTGAAAATTCCCTATCTTGATCAAGAGATCATTGCCAAAGGACAGTTTAATCTACACCGGGGAGATGAGTAAATCAATCATCAGTTTATCCACAAGATGTAATCTGAGAATGGGATTGGGAATCTCTAAGCATTGGAATATACGTTAGAAGGACAGGCAAATAGAAGCAACACATACATATGCAAATGTCCACTACATTCAGAATGACCTAGCTGTGATTCAGATTGGTCACACAGTAAGTTAACTGTCTTTGGCTTAAGTAAAAGGAAATGCAAGGAGAATTCCTGAAGATGGGCGATTACATCCATGCACAGATTGCTGGACTCTCAGGGAACCCATCAAGGATAGTGGAAAACATCTGTCTCTCTATGCGGAAGTGACAGTGGGACAGCCCTGGTTTCTGTAGCACAGGAAGAAGAGAGAACTTGGAAAAGAGAAAGGAAAGAGGTAGTCCAGTTCATTCTGGTGGGCTCAGGTCCAACAGAAGGACTCTTCCCTGTGTGAGTTAGTAGGACTGGAGGGCAGAGAAAAGGGAGGACAATTCTCAGTCCTCAGCATTTAACCTGAGCAATGGCAGGAAGCCATCTCAACAAGATTCTTGTTGAGTCAATGGTTAGAGAGTTACTAGAGACAAGCCCTGCAGGACATCCAGAGGCGGTACCATAGGACCGTGAATACTACATACAGGGGAAATTGTAAAATCAGAATTCAGGTGAGCGACATAGAAGCAAGCTTAGTACCTACAAGTGTGACAGGGACGGTCCAGATACCCATACTAGGGACCACATACAGACACCAGACACTAGCTTTGACATCTCAGCCATTACTCCAACACACAGGAAAACAAACATTGTGGATCCTGTCTTCCATCACAGAAGAGAGAGAGAGAGAGAGAGAGAGAGAGAGAGAGAGAAAGGTCTTAACAAAGTGGGGATTCAATTCGGTAGTCTCTGGCTGTTGAATTTAGGCAAGCAGTAAGTGCTTTCATCAGTTTCCTATTATTAGAACTGATATCTAAAGGACTTTTCGCTTAAAAGTCCCAGGGCATTTTTTCCCCTGAAGTGTGTGAAGACAGCAATACCAGATCATTTACCTCTCCACCATCACATTGAAATGCATGACACAATTCTTTAATTACCACCTCAATCTAATTCTCTAAGAACTTGGTCCTAATTGCATTGTTGTTATGCACGGATGCAAATAAGATGTTGGCTGTTTCCCTTGTAGCAAATGACTGCTTTTAATAAGTACCTATTCTCTTGTTAGAGAGGGTTGGGTGCTGCCATTGCACCCACAGAAGCGGTGTCTCCACCCAGACGATATTGGTTGAACTCGGAAATCAAAGAGTACACAGCTCCTCTCTCCCAGCTGTCCCCAACATATACCCAAATACAGTAAAGCAGTGTCCACAAATAAGACAGTGAACAGCCTAAAACTCCCCGTAGACAGCCACAAGGGAGGTGTGAATTGGACATTTGCTGAAAGAATCTTGCCAGAAGGGATGTGAAACAAACAAGCCCCAGCTGCTATGCATTGCTTTTCTAAAATGAACTTAAGGTTGTTTCACAAACCCAGGTGTGAGAACGAGGCTAGGGAAGGAGAAGAAGAGAAAAGATGATGCAGAGGGAACGGACAATCACAAGAGCGGGGTGAAATGTTCAAGGATGGAAAATCGCTGCCCTGACATGGAGCGGCATCTGCCTCCCTCTTGGTAGCTGGTCCTGCTTTGAAAGGAGCTTTGCCAGGTCTAGTGCTGTGCTGGGAACCGGGGTAGAGGTTACCTAATGGAAGTGTTTGAAGACTGACTAAAATGTATTGGGGAGGCAGAGGCAGGAATCAACCAAATGGAAGATCTATAATTCGTGAAATTACTTCTTCAAATCATACTTATGTTTCTGTAGGGAGCTGGTGTCCTGGTTTCCTTTCTATTGCTGTGTTTAAACATTCTGGTCAAAATCAACATGGGGAGGAAAGAGGTTATTTGGTTTACGCTTCACACCATAGCTCATCACTGAAGAAGTCAAGGCAGGAACTGATGCCGAGGCCACGGACGAGTACAGCTTACTGTTTTGTTCCCCATGGCTCCCTCAGCCTGCTTTCTCACAGAACCCAGGGCCATCTGCACAGGAGTAGCTCTGCTCACAGTGTCCTGGGACCTCCATCACCAATCAGGAGAATGCTTCAGACTTGCCTACAGGCCAGTCCAATGCAGGCAATTTCTCAACGGAGGCTCCCTCTTCTCCGGTGACTCTAGCTTGTTTCAAGTTGACAAAAACACACAACCAAAATTTAATCAGCATGAGAAATAAAGGTAAATACTTCTTTAGAGGATTTTATATCAATATATACACGTGGATACACAGTTATTTACTTAATACTTCATTTCGCTTGGAATGTGGTTTGTTTGCAAAATAAATTTGTTATAGAGGACACAGTTTGCCAATCTTCTATTTTCTCTGCTGTCATATTGGCTTGGAAAGTCATTTAACTGGTTGGGTATTGTATGTGGCCAGGTGGGTTTCAGTTTTGTAAACTTGGGATCAGATGTGGCTTCAGAAGCCATGTTAGGCAGTCAGATTCTCCTGCAGCTTCTAAATGGCTAGAACACACCTCTGCTTCATTTGACTTCCTGGGATTACTGTTTTCGTCATGTGAGCAGTTTGAGGATTAACTTGATGACTGTTAGAACAAATTGTATTCTCAAATGCTTTAAAATTTAGGATTGCAAACTGGCATCTATAAGTATGGTATTTGTTTATCCTGAAGAGCAGTTTCCATCCCTGGATGGCAGAGTAGAAAAAGGACTGAGTGACCTACAGTCAGCCATCAATAGTCATGCTGGTCCTGCAACCACAGCTTCTGTAATCTTTGCATTTAATTTTTTAAATTACATTTATAAATCATATAAACAAACTTTTTTCATATCATTTCTTAAACAATCTCACATCCCTTTTCACATAGCACCCATACTATGTGTGATTTGGAAACAATCGACAGGCAATTTAAAGTACTACCTACTCCATTCGTACACAGGAGTCCATGGGTTTTGGTTTCCGTGGGGTCCTGGGAACCGCATTCCCAGGATCCTTAGTACCGGTCCCGGCCCTTTCTCTCCTGTGCAGTTGGCAGACATTCGCGTTTTGTACCTTCCTCAGCCTAGCGAGCACCCATTCCACAATCTGTAATAGATCCTCATTTATATTCTTCCGCAGAGGCACTCTCCTTGGGATTTCTACATATGCAAACCTCCTAGTTAAATCTGAATTTCAGAAAAATAACAAATGACATGCTAATGTAAATACGCCTCAAGTATTTCAGAGATTTCTTATACCAAGGTACCATTGCTCATCTGAATTCAAATGTAATTGGATTACTTTTCTTTTCAGGCTTTGAATCTGGCAAACTGACATAGGACCTCACTTTGTAATTCAGATGGCCTGTGAGTTCACTTTGTAGTGTGAGCTAGCCTCAGCTCACAAAAATCCCCTGACTCCACTTCCTTGCTTCTAGGATTACAGTAGGCATCATGACCATGACACCCAACCTTGAATATGACGGGAATTCTAAGTCCCTTCCAGTTCATGTGGCTAATACCTGGTCAATACTACCAGACAGCTTTAACAGCAAGAAATAACCTAGATATTCCCAATCAGGTGGAGCGTTTTCTGTTGTTGGCTGCTTTGTTCTTCACTCTTTTGGAGGGTCAGCCACCCAGCTCTCAAATAAATCACACACACATTGAGGATTTTTTTTATTACTTATAAATGCCTGGCCTTAGCTTGGCTTGTTTCTAGCCAGTTTTCTTATCTAAAATTATTCCATCTGTCTTTTGCCTCTGAGCTTTTCTCTTTCTCTATTTCTGTATACTGTGTAGCTGGGTGGCTACTTCCCCATGTCCTCCTCTCCTTGCTCTATTTTGCTCCTTCTCTTTCCCTCCCAGATTTCTCCTCCTATTTATTCTCTCTGCCAGCACCGCCTATCCTTTCTCCTGCATTCCTATTGGCTGTTCAGTGCTTTATAAGGTGTTTTAGATAGACAAAGTAACACAGCTTCACTGAGTTAAACAAATGTAACATAAAAGAATGCAAGACATCTTTGGGTCATTAAACAAATGTTCTACAGCATAAACAAGTATAACATCTTAAAATAATATTCCACAATACTTTTCCCAGCCTGTTTTGGTATGTTCAATACAGGAAATACTTGAAAAACAATTTGTGTCACCCAGCTGAAATTACTGGGCATGAGAATGGATCACAAGATGTTGCAAGGAGGGGCTACTTGTTTGACCTGGCCGCCCAGCTAGCTTAGTCCCAAAATAATCACACAGAAACTGTATTAATTAAATCACTATTTGGCCCATTAGCTATAGTTTCTTATTGGCTAATTTTTACATGTTAATTTAACCCATTTCTATTAATCTGTGTATTGCCACGTGGCAGTGGCTTACCAGGAAAAATTCCCGTCTCTGGCGGATCCATGGTGTATCTGTGACTCTGCCCGTCTTTCTCCCAGCATTCAGTTCTGTCTTCCCTGCCTACCTAATTTCTGCCCTATCAACAGGTCCAAAGCAGCTTCGTTATTAACCAAAAAGCAACACAAAGACAGAAGGACCTTTTTCCCACACCATTTTCCCTTTTCTGTTTAAACAAAAAGGAAAGCTTTAACTTTAACATAGTAAAATTATATATAACAGGTATCAACCAAAATTACAATTACAATATTTTTATTTACTTCTTCTTTTATCATAACTAAAGAAAATTATAACTATAAATTCTTCAACTCCATCAAAGACTCCAGAGGATATAATATTACCTATGTAAACTGGAAGTGCATTGTAAGCAACTTCCAAAACTCTAGAATTGACAGAGACATCTTGTTGCCTGGGCAGTCACCTAAAGTTTTTCTGTACTGTGGGGGCATCCATCTTCAGCCTATAGGCCCATAGTATCCAGCAGACATTTCCATGAAGCAGGAAATTTCAACAACAGTTCAGTCATTTTCTTCTGTGTCTTGCAGAATGTCTCTCAGACTCTTTCATGAAGCAGGAATCCCAAAGGACCATCTCACCTTTAGGCAAGTTCAGCAGTCATCTCTCTGTGGGTACTGCATGTCCAGTGAAGCAGTCCAGGCAAAAGCAGTTTCTTGCCCAAATGCCTAGCCAGCTCCATAAGGAGCCTCTTTGATGCCCATCTTCCTCTGAAAGTAGATTGGTGCTGCAAAGAGCAGATGTGTCTCGCTGTCATGAAAAGTCCTAAGTTCTTATACATTTTAAATGCCATATCTAAAGGTATCTGAAAGATTTGAAGAATACCTATCTAACTGAAATATATCTCTATACATCTAGAAAATCTAACATGACTACAAGCTTGATAATTATAAATGATTATCTATTATACTATATTTTTAATTATACATTACATTTTTAAATGAGCTACACAAACACAATACCTTAATCAAGATCAGAAATACATATAACTAAATTGACCTTAAATTTGTATCAATAAACCAAGATCCATACCAATGCAAATTATTCATATCTATATCAACAAGACACACAACAGACCCACTTTAAGAGTTTATTAAGAGGAGGAAGTAAGAGAAGGAGATGCTCAGGCCTGTCAGAAACTTGATGCGAGAAGAGAACATGGAGTGGGCATATCCAGCTTTTAAAGGCTGTCTAGCACATGCACACAGGGCTTACAAAGCCACAGCATGCATAGATCATGTGACCATGCTACACATTGATCACGTAGGACTTGAGGACCCTGGGTGGCTATGTAAGTTGCCTGAACACTTGATGATGCATGCATGATCGTTGAACCCGAAAGTGCCAGTGCTTGGGGTGGCTAGGTATTTTGGCAGAACCCTGGCAACTTTGGGCAGTAGAAATGATAATGCTAGCACTATGTACAATAAATATGTACCAATACATTTTTTGAAAAGAAAAACATTCATAAAAATAAAATTTTGTGAAACACTGCATAATTAAAAAAAATACAGTTTCTGAAAAATAAGTATTTGGGGCAAAGCTTGGCACAAATTACACCTGAATTGCCAAGTTGTCACTGTCGTCTCCCATGTGTATCTCATAGTTCCTATGTATTTGTGACCACTTCCTTGTTTCTTGTACATCACACCCTGGGTGGTCAATCTATGCTGACAAGCTTGTATTTCTCCAATGTTCCTTTTAAATCTGAGTCAGTTCACCACCAGTTAACTGCCTTGCACCTTGAACCTTGAATGCCATGCTGGAGGATTCAATGTTTACATCCCAATGTCTTAACTAAGTCTTTGTTTAGATCAGTGGCTCCTGGGGCTTTTGCCCTGTGCTCTTCACTACAGCAATCCATGCTTAAGGAGGTTTCCTTCCTTTGTGGCAGTTGCCATAATCATACAGCAGTTTGTAAAAAAATCTCTCTAAGCCTTCTCTCACCTAAACCTAAACCATTTATCTTTAAATGTCTATATTTCCACACTTACATATCTTCATTACAACACAACAACCTAAAAGGAACTTCACCAAAGCTGGCATACATATTGTCACATGCAGGAAAGAAAAATACAGCTTGTTATCCAAAAGGATTTTAAAAGTAATTGAAATAGTGCAGCCACTGTGAAAAAAAAAACAAAAGAGAGTTTCTTCAATAAACCAATGTCAAGCATTCATTTAAAATTTGTCAATATATCTCCTGAATCTTTTGAAATGTTATTATGGCAATTAGACCAATATTTCTGCCTTGGCATTTCAAAACAAAACTCCTTCAAAATATTCAATACACCATTCTAGACTTTTGCTTGACTTATTTATAGCCCCCTTCTCATCTTATTTATAAACCACTCTGCACTGTTTCTAGACTGAATCAAGCGGATGAGAATCTGGATTTCCCAGTCATTCATTACCTCATTTCTACATGATAAAGCCTTAGGCATTAATCTAGAAATTATGGAGGTCTTTTTAGAGCTTAAGGAAGGAAAAGATAATGTAAATAATAACATACTAATATATTTTTAATTTTTAAATTTTTATTTTTTTTATTGACCACAATATTTCAACCTAAAGAAGCTTTTCTTATTTTCTTTACCAAATGACCCAGCCACTGGTCTTGGATGATTATCAAGGCATAACTTATCAGGCTTTAAGTAGTTTCTCAAGACTTTATAAAGGAGCTAGGCAGCAATTTTGAATTAAAAAGAATCTATTATGAGTTCTTCTAATGCTGCACTAGAAAAGTTAAACATGCTGATATCAGGAAAAATAAATTCATCACTATGATCCAACAAGCAAAAGGGTGCTCAACTGTATGTAGCATTCTTAATAATTACTAATGTGATTGCATGAATCTAATGTTTTCAAAGAGCAGCCTCTAGATTGTCAGTAAAGAAGACTCAGCAGAGATTTTTAAATAAGGATGATATCCAGATAGTACTTTTTTAACTGTCAGGGCAGAGTATTCTGGGAGGTAACTGAAAGATGCAAAAAGTGACATTAACACAAAACGAAGAGCAGGTTCTACACTTTGAACACAGTAAATACTCAGGTGGATTCTGGCACGAGGAAATGACAGGGTGTCTGGGTCAGGCAGTTTTCAGGAGCCCTTTAAGGGATTAATAGAGATAGTGTGATCTACTTTTGGAGTAGTAAACTAAGGCCACCCGCGTGACTGTTCTGGAAAGTTGGCGCTTTTCTTCTTCTTGCTTTCTCTTCCTCTTCTTTCTTTTTTTTGTGAGGCACAAATGGTAACTGTTTCTTAGGGAAGTTGTATTACACCTCTTTAGCAGGGAAAATATCAATCACATTAAAGCAGAATACATCTACAAAAATAGCGAGACAAAATTCCTATTTATCATATCAAGGTAAAGAATAAAGGCACTACTTACTAAATTGTGAACAAAACAATACACTTTTTAATTGTCACTTATTCAATGAGGCTCCCTTTTGTGAACATTTTCGTTACTTTCTCTCTACTCAGTCACAAGTTCCAAACAGTTTCCTTTAAAAATATATCCTGTAGGATTTCTTTTATCATATGTAACATTTACTGTATTTTCCTTAACATTCTCAAAGTTATATAGAAATAATAGTTAGAATTTATAGTAAATGAACCCATATTAATAGTTTTAGAAGCAGGTATACTCTTCTGACACCAATCTATACAGAACCAGCAAAGCTAGAAGTGAATCATCAGTGGTGTGGCCACACTGAAGAGAAGCAATGCAAAAAAGAGAACAAACACAGTGCAACAGAACCCCATGCACATGCTCTAAGAGGATGGGGCAGGCCATTTTAGAAAGGTGATGTGGGATATCCTTGTGTATATATGTTGCTTTGACAAATAAAGCTACTTTAGCCAATAGCTTAGCAGAGTAAAGCCAGGTGGAAAATCTGAACAGAGATATATAAAGAGAGTAGGCAGAGTCAACCATGTAGCTGCTAAAGGAAACAGATGCCAGAATCTTATGAGTAGGCCATAGCCTTGAGTCAATATACAAATTAATAGAAATGGGTTAATTCAAGATGTAAGAGCTAGCTAGAAATATTTCTTAATCATTGTCAAAACAGTGTTGCAATTGAAATAGTTTTTGTGTGATTATTTGGGTGTGGATGGCCGGGAAATGAATGAGCAGTTTCCGTTTACAAAGTGGCACCCAATGTGGGGCATGGATCCACATAAGTCATAAAACAAAAAGTGTAAGAAAATAAAGGGCTTCTACACTCACAAAAACAGAAGCCAACCACAGGTTTTTGGTAGCCGCATTTTTTTTCAGATACCTCTGTTTGTTGACAGCAGATAGAGGCACGGCTCCTTTAAGAGAAGGCTTCCTGACTCAACATTAGCAACAAAGACTGCATGGCTTCTTTGAGAGACAGTTCCCTGGTTCATGCTGGAAGCATGAACTCTGGCTCTTTTGTGAGGTCCTGAACTTAAATGGGGTTTGTGAGCAGCGTGCTATTAGTTGCTTAATGGTGACATAGACCTGCTTTGTCCCTGCTGGGTTGGTGAGCATGGCTTGCAAAGACAGTGAATGTACTTCGGCCATGTTGGATGGGGTGGAGCCAACAGGCAGGGCTATAGAGTTGGTCCTAGCCATGCCTGCTTAGTATAGAAAAAGGTTCTCCTGGTCAGAAAATGATTACAGATACACAATAAAGATAGATTCAGACAAAAATAAACCACCTCTGAATGGGTCATAGTGTGTTTAAACATGTTCATAGACTTGGGAGAGAGAAAAAAAGGAGTAAAAAAATAAAACAAAGTCTTTAAAGAGACAGTGAAAGTACAGAAAGAAGAAAAATAAGCCATGTAAAGATGGAATATGCACAGAGAGTCTGGATTATGGATAGTGTTGTTTTCTATGAATTTTTTGACTGTTAATGAGCTAACTGCAGACAAACATTTGATTCTGGGGGCTGCTAAGTTAAAGCAACATCAAGGTGTTTTGACTTCAATATTTGAGTCTAAGGATATGTTACTATGGCAAAGAGGTTCTGCTTTTGATTACACAGAAGATGAGAACCCATGGATTCACTCCATACTAATGTGTTTTGATGAAACAAGACCCCCTTGAAGGTCTCCATGAAACCTAAAAATGCTTTGCCCAACAAACAGCAGGAAGCAGTTTGGAGAAAACTATGCCCAAATTTCCCAAATGATTGTTTATAAATGTTTGTTTTCATTTAAAGGGGGGTATGACAAAGAGATGAATAATTTGCATTAGTATGAATCTTGGTTTATTGATACAAATTTAAGGTTTATTCTGTTACAATGTGTATATATATTTCTGCTCTTATTTAAGGTATTATGCTTATATAGCTCATTTAAAAACATAATGTATAATTAAAAATTATGGATTAACAGACAGTCATCTATAGCAGTCAAATTTGTAGCCATCTTAGTTAGGCTTTCTAGATATACAGACATATATTTCAGTTAGACAGATAGTCTTCAACACTTCAAAGACCTACAGAATATGGCATTTAAAATGTTTTAAGAACTTAGACTTCTCTCAACAGTGAGTCTGCTTCCAGCAGCACCAAGTGCTTCAAGAGAATGATGGGCATTGAAGAGGTTCCTTATGGAATTTGCTAGCCATTTGGGCAAGAAACTGCTCTTCTCTGGACTGCTTGATGGTATGCTGTATGAGCTGGACATGCAGGACCCACAGAAAAGTGACTGCAGAAGTTTCCAAATGATGAAATGGTCCTTCAGGGTTCTTGTTTCACAGAAGAAACTGCCAGACATTCTGCAGGACATAGAAGAAAGCAGCTGATGAAAATTGCTAGTACAAAGCAGAACATATCTTCAAATTTCTTCATGGAAAAGTCTGCCAGACACTATGGGCCTATAGGCTGAAGATGCATGTCGCAATGTTACAGAAGATCTTTTGGTGACTGTCCAGGCAGCAAGATGTCTCTGTCAATTTTAGAGTTTTGGAAATTGCTTACAATGTACTTCCTGTTTACTTAGGTAATATTATATCCTTCTGGGGTCTTTGAAGAGTTGGAGACAGATAGTTATAGTTTTACTTAGTTATTATAAAAGATAAAATAAATATAAAACTTTAGATTCACAAAAATAGGATAATTTAGATAGAAAAGCAAAGATGATGTTGGATGTCCTTCTGTATATGAGTTGCTTTTATTGGACAATGAATAAAGCCATTTCAGCCAATGACTTAAAGCCATGCAGGAATTTGAACAGAGATATACATAGAGAGTAGGCAGAGTCAAGGAGACGCCATATAACTGCTGAAGGAGACAGGCACTGGAATTTTACCAGTAGACCTTAGCCTCAAGGCAATACACAGAATAATAGAAATGGGTTAATTCAAAATATAAGAACTAGCTAGAAATACACCTGAGTTATTTGACAAACAATGTTGCAATTAATATAGTTTTGTGTGATTATTTATATCTGGGTGACTGGGAAACAAATGAGCAGTCTCTGTTTACAGAAAGGCACAGTTCAGAGACTTCCACAATGATGGAAATTCTTTAGATCTTTGATTCAGGGACAAAAATAAATTACTTATGGAAAGATCCCCTTGATATTCAAAAATGGAAGCTACATTTATTTGCAAGAGTGACTACAGCCTATGGTGAGGAGGGCTGTACCTCTCACAAACAACACTTGAGCTGGTTTTCAAAGCTCCAGACAGTTCCCATCTTTTCCAAGTGTGCTTGGGTGGTACCCATCTCCTCCCGGAAACCTCACCTGAACTCTTTGTTCAGATGTTCTCTCTACAGCACTTAATGAGATAATATCTGTATGTGTGAAGGTACCATCTGTCAAAAAACCAAGTCCCTGACCTCTGCTGCATGGTCATTCCCAGAAAACATGCTTTTTGAATTTTTTTCTAGATCTCATGAATTCCAAATCTTGCAAATGTCAAGAAAGATCAAAACTGCAGGTTCTTAGGTTGTTATAGTAACTGTGGCATGACTCTTGCACTTGAGTTCATAGCTTATTCACCCAATAAAATCATGCAGTAATTGCATTGCATTTTAGCTCAATAGAGTGCCCAATGAAATTAACGAAGTAAACAAAACAAAACAAAACAAACTGTAGCTAATTATTCTATTTTAAGCCACAAGATCAAGGAGATGACACAGCACATTTTGGAGTGTACTTTGGAGTCACAAAGGTCTAAAGTGGACAAGGCTGTATGAGTTATTAGTTAATTGTGGGGCTACATTCCCATCAACTTGCTTTGATGGCTTAGGGGCTTCTTTGTCATTTATATTATTTATGCTGTGATTCATTTTGGGTCTATATTTGGTGCTTTCTTTGAATAACCAGGTGGGCTTCTCAGACCCTACACTTTTGCTTTGCTTCAAAGTATTTTGGTTACAAGACCATTTGTTCATTTCCTGGAGTTAATGTACCCGTGTGAAACTGAACAGTGGAAGTTCTCCAGAGTTCAAAGCTCTGCACTTGAATTTTTGTAACAGATTGAAATTAAGCCGTGTATTACAGTATATGGAGTGGTGTGGTGTGGTGTGGTGTGTGTGTGTGTGTGTGTGTGTGTGTGTTTGAGTTTAGATCCAACTACCTCATTTCAGAAAAACAAAACAACAAGAGTCAGTAGAAATACATATAGGACATACCTTGAACTACTCAGGTGGATTCTTACATCAAAATCTTAGCGAGTATGACTCTAAGTCCTTTATTAAATTTCATTTTAAGAAAGAAAAGATCTCAAGACAGTTAAATTCAGAGTTAGTATATAGCATAGAGGAATAGAGTTGTATATGCTACTAGAAATGCTAATGACTCAAGAAAACATTGTAAAACCTACTACATTGTGCTCTGGCTTTAAGAACTTCTAGCTATTCACAGTCATGGTTGTGTTGATTACCAACTTTACTGACTGAAAGCTATCTAGAGCTTGTGAATAATCATTGTGAGATCCTTTGCAGAGAGGATTTAATGTGGGGAATTGACTTAGCCTAAATATGGGCAGCACCATCAAAAGACGGGCCCAAAAGAAAAAAGCTGGAGGGGGAAGTCAGCACTCCCAAGCTCAGAACTTGCACAGTGGATGGGGGGGGAGATTGGGAGGACTGTGGCAAGTTCAAATCTAACCTGCTCTACATAGTGAGATCCAGACCAGCCAAGGCTATGCATTGCTACCTATATCAAATGAGGGAGCTGGAGTAGAAGAGAGAGTTGGCTGCTTTCACCATCTGTGGACACCAGATTCCAGTTCCTTCAGCCTTTCAATAGGAACTCAATACCAGTAACTCTTATGGGAACATCCTAGCTTTTACCTGGAACAGATTGTTATCACCAAGTTGTTGGAGTGAGCATCTATCAGGTTTTCTGCATCTCTATCTGGTAGGCAGCCATTGGCAGTATACCCAGCCTGCAGTCATATAAAACAATCATACCAATGTCTCTATACATGTGTATGTATATATGTATTTATGTATATATGCATATATAGAATCATCTATATATGTATGTCTGTATATAGAAACCATTACCTAAAACTAGAGACATTTGCAACTCTAGGATCTTGAGAGTCAGAGACCATCCATTGATCTTTTAAATGGAGAGGACTATACCTGAAATGCCTATCTAGCACTAAGAACTTGAAAATAAGAAGTCAGAGAGTAGGAGAGGTAGCTAAGGCCAACAGTCAGCAGAAGCTGTGGATTCCAAGCAAAAATGTTTTCTGGGAGAGACGGGGGGGAAGGAGGAGAGAAAGAGGAAAAGAGAGGAGAGGAGAGGAGAGAGAGAGAGAGAGAGAGAGAGAGAGAGAGAGAGAGAGAGAGAGGAGCTATCCATTTTGTTCCCTGCTTTGTTGGTTTTTCCTTGGGCTTTCCAAAATACTTCATTATATTTCCTAGCAAGGCACATGCATATCTTTGACTACATTCTTTACTCTTGTAATGCATGGAACACATCTTTCAGTTTCGTTACCCTTTATTTTATTTTTTTTTAAGAATAAGAATGGGATTTACATAAGATGGAATGTTCACATAGCAACAAGAGTGCAGAAAAACAAGCAGGTGTTAATAAATTTCAAAGAAACATTAATCTGTTACTGCAAATATGGCCTGCTGTTCATTTAAATGGAATGACACTCTAGTCATCCTCCGAGCTATCAAATGTAATATATAACACCTCTGATGATCAAAGTGAAAGTAAGTTTAGAAATCCAATTTGCTTTTCTCTCCATTTAAACTCTTTATTTAACTTTTGCATTCAAGCCCTCATTTTAATCAAGCTTCAATTTTATTTACTCACATTCCTCCCATGTTGTAATGCAATTATAGGGATGCTGCAAAATTGTCATTGAATGCTGCAATTGCCAAAAATAAAGTTCCATCCTAAAGCAAATATATAAAAAATTAAGAAAAAATGTTTACTGCCTGTCATCACTGGAGCTGGGAGTAATATGAAAGGAACATGCATTGTTGTTTAAAAGTGTGTGAAAGCAGCGAATTGGTGCAAATCCGTTGTCCTGGTCATCATTCATCTGGCCAGTAGCTAAGCACTAAGAATGATGGTAGGAAAACCAAGACTGGACCCTTATTCTGCAGGGATGGGAAGAACCACCAAAGGGACAGACAGAAAAGAAAGTTCTGTGCGATTGCCTCTGGCTGAGAGATGGATCAGGAAGATGTCTGTGGTGATAACAGACATAAGTATTTACTTTCTGTCAGAGACCCCTGCTCTATTTTATGTCTCATTGCGTGCCTATATGATTTCAATAAACAATGGGAAAAAACAACGAGGTAACTTAGGGTTGACTTCATTGCAATCATTTTAACTTCTAAATCTTAATGGACAGATAATGAATAGGGATTTTCAGAGTCTTTATTGTCATCTGTTACCCTGTCATTTGGCTTCAGTGCTTTAAATCTGTTACTCTGTTCTTGAAGATGCCCACGTGGCCTTATTCAGTTCCCTGGAGTCCTGTTTAAGTACAAGTGTATGAGACAGATTTTATTTTGACTGAAGGATTTTTCTAGAGGAGGCTTGTACCGTCTATGAATTCTCAGGGTTACTTGACTCTGAAACTACCTCTCTTACAGCTTTGCTGGCATCCATAAACATCTTACCCAACCTGTTCCCCTCAAAATGTCTAACTGGGCTTCCTGAGCAACAACACGTCATGATATCTTGCTGGTTTCCATTCTGTCTTTTTCTTTCTTCACAGTTGCTCTAGAGATCCTCTCTACTCGTGTGGCTTTGCTCATTCCCGTGGATTAAGATGTTTTTCTTACAGAACTGACTTGTTGGAATACAAGCCCTCTGTGCTTCCGTTGCAATGAGTTTGTAGGTAGGGTTTTTATAGAGGCAGTTAAATTATATTATGACTTATGACTGTATAAAACAGGAAAACTTAGGCACAGACATTCATAGAGGGGGAAGACAATGTGAATACACAAGAAGACAGCCATCTAAAGGCCAAGGAGAAAGACTGGGAATAGGTCTTCCGTTTTTGGTACTCACATAGAGCCAACCCACTAGAACCCTTTATTTCAAACTTTTGACCTCCAGAATTATGAGAAAATAAAGTGTTTTTTGTTTGTTTTGTTTTTGGTTAAATAATTCAGACAGTGATCTTGCAGCAGGCCCAGAATACCAAGGTATCTGCATCTTCCCAATTATGCTAAGGTAGGGCAAACCTGTAGTTCTTTTCCAAGCTGTAGAACCATGTGGCCAACTCACCTGAAACCTTCACCCGGTCACTCTCCAGATAAACTTATCTTACTGTAATGAATGCCAAATGCGTCTATTTTCAAATTTCCCTGTGTTGGTGAATTAGACTGGATTGTCACTTCTCTAAGCTGGGAATACTGGATGAATCTAAGAGTAAATCTTAGCCCTTCTGTCTTTACTCACGCTCATTCCTCCAGTCCATCCAGTTCTTAAGTCCCATCATTCCTTCCTTTCCTGTGTTTTCCATCCCATCTTGATTGCTGATTTTGAGATAGATGTCTAACTCTCTTCCCCAGAGCCATTTTCCCTTCTTAATTCCAGTCAGAGCAAGTCCTGCAAAGTGAAACCATGACCAAATTATTCTTCCGTTGAGGAAATAATTTGTTTGCTTCAGCGAAAGGCTAACTCTGCCTGCCTGACCCGTTAGACCTTTCACGATCTGGCCCTCTTGACCCTCAGGTTCCTCTCTGATCTTTCCTTCTCCTATGTTCAGTACTCTGCTGTGAGGAACTAAAGAGTCTAACATGGTGCCTACTGGTTAACACACATATAAACATACGGATTCACTGTGAGGATTGTGTTATCAAGAGAATCAGAGGAGCAAGCATTGTGGTAAGGACAAATGCTACATAGCTGTTTTAAAATTCTTGCATTTGTTCTATTGGTTGTCAGACTGGGATCTGTCTAACTGGCTGAGTGCATGGCCATTCTTATTTAGAGTCAGCGTCCTTTAGAAACAGAGTCTGTGGCTCAGCATTACCCAGTTTTAAAAATCCCAATATACTTTAAAGTGTCTCTAATTTTTTGCTGCTTTCCCAAGAAGCTCCTGAGTGCAGACGACCATACCATAAGATCATACATACCAAGCAAGCTGTCAGAGTCAGTTCACAATTCTTCTGTGAGATTTAAGTCTTATAAGAAATACATATTGATTTTAATAGGGATTTTTATTTTTCACAAGGACATTGCAAATAGCCTCCTGATTTGGTAAGGAATGAATCCAGACCTCTCCTACTGTTGGTGAGCCCTTCTTATGGTATAAATGTCTGCATTACCAGGAACTCCAGCAGAGAAAGGTAGACAAAGATGCTCCTCCACATAAATATCAATATTAAGGTCTTTTCTGCATGAAGAAAATTATTCTTGAGTGTGAAGAGCAATGGCAAATCAGTTAACAAGTGATTAGTTTTATTTGAATGACAAGTACTTCTGAAATGCTGGTATTTGGTTCTAGAAGTTCTTTGAAAACACTGGAACTTAAACATCTACTCCCAGGAGCTACAAGCTCAGTTTCCAGCTTTGGGAACTAATTGAATAACATTTGACCGAACTACTCTGAGCGACATTAACTGCTTGCATTGCCTATTGCCTTGCTTCCAAGGCGTGCTCGTTAGCGAAGGTCTTCTGTGAACTCCAGTTTGGACTAGTAGGTTATATTTCTCTTCTTCGCCATCTGAATTTCCTAATTTGGCAATAAACCTCAAAGGATTGAAATTCTTATTTCTATAGCATGCTATGAAAGTGCTGGTCCTGGAAGTTGTCCAACACAACTTTGCATATCAGTTTGTCCCAGACTGAATCAACTAAACCCTCCTGAAATAGATGGCAGAGAGGATTTAATTGCATATCAGGCCCTGCATGGAAAGGAAGGGTTGTTTAGGCTGGCAGCGAGGTTTACCTAGACTTGGAGAGTGAATACAAAGGAAAGCCAGAAAGTCCTTATTGTGGATCAACACATGTCTCATTCAGTGTCTAAAAATCCTTCAAATTCATGAAGGAGTAGACTTTATCTTCAAGGTCAACCTAACCTCACCAACCTTACCATAGTGCTGTCTACAAGCAGGGCTACTGTAGTTGATTGTATTTTTTACTTTTTTGCGCTTTACTATTTGGGGGCCTGACATCCAGCCCCCAAATAATCACACACAGAGACTTACTATTACTTATGATTGCCTAGCCTTACTAGGCTTATTTCTAACTAGCTTTTCTTAACTTAAATTATTCCTTCTACCTTTTGCCTCTGGCCTTTCCCTTTCTTTCTTCAGTATATCTTACTTTCACTCTTCCTTTGTGGCTGGCTGTGTAGCCCCTGACGTCCTCCTCTCCTTATTCTCTTGTTTCTCCCTCCTCTCAGAGTTCTCCCATTTATACTCTCGGCCTGCCAGCCCCTCCTATCCTTTTTCCTGCCTTGCTATTGGCTGTTCGGCTCTTTATTAGATTAATCAGGTGTTTTAGACAGGCAAAGAAATACAGCTTCACAGAGTTAAACAAATGGGGCATAAAAGAATGCAACACATCTTTGCATCATTAAACAGAAGCTTCACAGCATGAACAAATCTAGCACACCTTAAAATAATAGCCCACAACCCTGGTCAATCTAACCTTTTCATGAACCTTATCATAGAACTGGCTTCAAGTAGGGCTACCACGCAGTTCTATTTACCAACCACAAGACTGCACAGACATTATCCTATTATAGTGTAACATGAAGGGCCCGGCTTGTTGGGGTTTATGTCCTGCCCAGTTCCCAAGCCGTTTAGTCCCAGAGAAAAATCACACAGAGAGTCTGCATTAGGTTGTAAACTGATTGGCCCATTAGCTCAGGCTTCTTATTAGCTCCTGTAGCTTATATTAACCCATTATTCTTATCTATATTAGCCACATGGCTCAGTACCTTTCTCAGCAGGTCAGGTCACATCCTGCTTCTTCTGTAGTCTGGGCAGAAGTGCAGAGAGAGCTTCCTGCTTCCCAGAATTCTCCTATTCTCCTTGCTCCGTCTGTACTTCCTGTCTGGTTGTCCCACCCATACATCCTGGCTAATGACCAATCAGCGTTTATTTAAATCATGATCAACAGAATACAGACAATTCTCCCACACCATTATAGCTCATGTACACAATGCACTTTGTAGTTGTGTATTAGGTAGCCTGTCATGAAACACGCAGTCTTCAGTTCACAGCTGTGGGCTTCTTCATCCCTCGGCCTTTTGTCAACATGAATATCTTCAGCACACAAAGGAGAACTTAGGGATTTTTAGTAAACTGTTTAGGTACTCATAAGCCACAGAGTAACAACCTTCCTAATGGATACTTTCCTAGCCTCCAGGGGGAGAAGTGATTTGTTTGCTGTAAGGAGAACAGTCATTAATGACTTACATGGAAGAAGAAATGCCATGTAAACCCAAAGAATTCTGGGAATACACTGAAATTTGGAGCTTGCTAAAATACAAATGAGTGTACAAAGAAGGTCACAAGCTCCACTGAGAGTGCGTCAGGCAGCCGTGGCTGAGGATGCCTGCCGAGGGACAAAAAGCAAGAGGGAAGGTCGAACAAGGAGCAGCAAAAGCTGTTATTCTGTAAAGTTGCAATTACAAAACAGGTATTGGATGGCATTTGGGTAAATAGGCCTGGGTTTGGGTGGCACTGTCAAGAAGGCACTGAAGAGTCATTTGTTTCCCAGGCTTTCATTGTGTCATATTTTAAGAATATTTTCAGATATCTGATGGGTTATTTGCCTTTCTTGCCCACTTTGACTGTGTTGCTAAACTCACTGTCTCTGTTGCTGTCCACCCTTTGTTTTTTGTGTGAGGACCGGACTTAAGTACACATCCTGTGCCTCGAAATTTTCATCTTCACGACTCTATTTGCAAATGGAGTCAGTGTGTCCACCTGGAGCAGAAGACAGTGGCAATCTTGGGGTGTTCAAAAATCTCAGCGGACGCGGTGAGAGGATCTATGGTGGAATTGACGGACGCGGTGAGAGGAGCTATGGTGGAGTTGACGGACGCGGTGAGAGGAGCTATGGTGGAGTTGATGTGCTCTCTGCATCTGCAGAAAGAGCCTCCTAAGGACGCAATGAGAGGAGCTTTGGTGGAATCGATGTCTTCATTTTGCTGGGGCGCTGACAGTTTGTAACTACGAGACAAGGGATCACCGCACAGGGAAAGCTCATTGGACAGAAGCCTATGGATGGTACACACACTTTTGAAAATATACACAAAAACCTGCTCCAAGAAGAAACAAACAAGCAAGCAAAAGGTGATTAGGTGATATGGAGAAATTATTTTTCTAGATAAATGTAGACAGTCTACTGTGAAAAAAAAGACTTCTTTTTTTAATGGAAGGTTCATTATAATTCTGTTTCTGGGACACAAAATCAATTCCATAAAAAAGTATAAAAAGAATCAGTTTGAAATATTCTGGCCATATTTTGAGATATCCAAATGAGAAATATAATTCCTCATCAATGACTAAAAGCATAGACCAATCTAGAAAATCAAGCTGTAGAAATTCAAAGATCAAGATTAACTACATTCAGCCTTGTCAGTGAGATTGGAGGAAGAGTGTAAGCCCACTTTTGAGTTACTATAAAGTGGGGATGGGTGGAGTCCCATGTAGCTACCCATTCCAAGCCTTTCTTAAGGTTTGATGTCAATAATAGTGCTAATTAAAAATGAACTTTAATGACTAGCCATAGATTTACTTTGGTTTCTTTCTCTAAAACAAGCTATAATTATTTTTCAATCTTGAGATATTGTTGCAGTTTTTGTTGTATTCTAGTAGACAGCAGTATTTTTTATAAATATATATTCATAGCCATCTATTTTAAATGTTTCAAATAAATAAGTTAGTAGGAAGGATTCAGTTTTAAAGGTATTTGTTCATTGTTTTGGCATTTTCCTAGCTTTTCCAGTATATTCACAGAATATAATATTATAACTCTTAGAAGCTATTTATCCTATTTTACATAATTATATAAAAAGATGAGATTGACCTTTATACTTTCTGTAATTTTTTTCTGACAATGTCAAGGAATAAAAACTTAAAAGTCCTTAGATTTGGGTATTTTTAGGGTTCTCTTTTCCTGAGTCAGGAAAAATACGTCTTTTCACTCTGTCTCTCAGATATGGTGTCTATTTCTAAAGTAGGGTAGAGAAGGGATGCAGATGAAATGTGCACATGGAAGAAAATACAGTCTGCTATGAAAGTTCCCAAACTCGTGTTCTATGGAAACTCGTCTCGAAAGAGCTCCATCATCAAATAAGTTCAGGAGATGCCATATCTTACCTCCTAGAGATTTACAGCACACTTTAGAATAATTACAGCATTAGTAAATTCTGCAGAAGAGAAATCACTTTAATGAAGTCCAACCTTGTTAAAAACTTATTTCACGATGAAATTCATCTTACAAATTCGTGAAATTATCATTAACAACCTGCTTATTTCTGGAAAAATTAGTGTTTTGTCCTTTGTAAAACTATTCCTTACCAGTTGGAAGGACATCCTTAACATTAGCTTTTACACACACACACACACACACACACACACACACACACACACACACACACAATTTCTGTGTAATAACCTTTAAAGACTATGGTAGAAGGAACAATTGGAACCCTTTACCCCTCACTTGCCTTAATGGCTCATCCATTTTCATTGTATCCTCAATTATTTCATAAAATTACTGTGAAAAATAACCAACCAAAAGGTCATTTGGCTTGTCAAATTAAGTGCTATATGAATGTAAAAATAATAGCAACCATTAATTGAACCCCCACTATGTCAGACGGCGAGTCACCAACTCACACATTTAACAGACAGTGTCCTTGCTCTGCCGGCAGAGGAAGCAATTGCTGTCTTCATTTTCAAGCAAAGTAAGAAAGCATTCTCAGCGCGGCCATGCATCTTGGCCACATTTGCTTGCGACCGCAGGATAGCAGTGTGCCATCTCTCTTTGTCCCCCATGTTCCTGTCGCTCTCCCTATATCATGCTGTCCCCCTAAATAATGGGAATTCAGCTAGTCCCAGCAAGATAATAAAATATGAAGTGATAAGAATAATGATGCCAATAATGGTAATTAATAACAATCAGAGTGGTATTAAAACTCTACATATTGTCATTGTGTGAAATTTATAGCACTGCAGTGTTTTAGCAGGAAGGAGCCCACTCTCTTTTCTCCCGTCCCTATATCCAATTAATCATTACCTCTGCTTGATTTTTTCTTACTCAATAGCTCTACAATTCATTTACTGTCACTAACTGTTGTTCAAGTCCTATTTTGACCTGCTCTGCTTTTTTTTTTTTTTTTTTTTTGATATCAGTCAATGCCTGACTGGTATTTTTGTGGTCCCTCAGTTAATTTTATGCACTGAAATGGCATGAACTTTCTAGAATCTGAATCTGATTGATGCTGTCAGTTTTACATCCCCAGGGCTGCACTGAATGGATGGACTTCTAGAATATCTCATCCTTTAGCCCCCATTACCTGTTTAGTCCTCATGAAAAGTTTCATTGATATCGCCAAGTTCATTGCATTACTGCCCACATTTATTTCATATTTTCACACTTCTGAAATTAATATGTGCTTTTACAATCAATGGTTCACCATGCTCAAGAAATTACATATGTAGTAAAATGAAGGGAAATTCTGATCTTGACAGCTTCTTCATGGATTGAGCGAGACGCTACAGATTATTCACTTATCTGACTCACCACACTTTCTTATAAGGAGTTGTGTCCATGACTCTTCTATCTTTGACTATCCAGTGACTTTTATGGGCAAGATAGGAATAAATATTGATTCAATCCAGATAGGACACTTATTGACAAACCAAAGGATGATGCCACCCAAGTCTAGAGTAGGGAGCAGAGAAAGCCAATGAGTGAGAGCAGGAGTGAACGTGCGTTGTTGACATGAGTTGGCCTTGTCAAGGACCAGAGCCTCACAGAGGAATGGCTAAGCAGTCCCTCTGAGGTGAGCCTCAGAGACATACACAGCAAAGCCTTCCTCTGGTCCAAGTGTAGATGTTTACAGTGTGTACAGAAAATGACCATCATAGCTCTCCCCCATTGGGTATTTTCAGCCTGAAGACTGTGGTCCTGCCTAGACGGCCTCCACCAAGATTAATTAGCCTGCCCCTGACCCAGCTGTACACCATACACCTTCCCTTCTCGTTTTTCTGTACATAATAACCCACCCCATCACTCGACTATAGGCAATAACCCTGGCTCCCCACTCAAGTCTATTTAATAAACCCAGCAATCTTCCAGAGTGCCGTAGTTTCTCTCGAAGAGAACTCCGACCACCACATCACAGCATTCTCTCTGCATGTCTGTCTGTCTCTTCTTCATTCCTTGATGCCCCGAGTCAGGTTCAAATCCACAGGAGCTGTGCATGAATGCAGCCATCTGACTTGGTGGATCAGTGAGTTTACTAGGATCTGTTATAAGACTATGGATGAGGGTTTGTGGAGTCATCCTAGGCTCTTCAACCGTGAACAGGAGATAACACTCTGCCTCCATAATATTTCTCTGTCACTGTTTTAAAGAATGCCCAGAGTTTTGAAAATATTTATTTTCTTTTACCATTTTCCCCACACGAGAAGCTGAATTATCCTCCCTTTAAACACAGAGGCTGCTTAGTGGTTTACTTCTAAAGACTTGAAACTGGTAGAAATCTCGATGTATTATTTTCAAGATGAAGTCATAAAAGATATTGTACTTTGCTCCCCACTTCCTCTCGAATTGCTTTCTCTAGGAAAGGTCCTTTCGTGGCATGCGGAAGCTCATGTTTAGGAAGTGCTTCTGTGACAAGTCACTGCAGTTTCTAGACAGCAGCTATGTGAGGCCACATGAGACATCATCTGGGAGGCAAATCCTTCATTTCTATTCTATGGGTCCTGCTATTACAGCCTTGGCATCATCTTGCTTGAGGCGTTCTTAGAGATTCCGAGCTAAACTCACCTAAGGCACTCTCAAATTTCCGGCCCACAGGAATTATGAAATGGACAACCTATGTTGTTTATAACCACTGAGTTTTTGATGATTTGTAACACAGCAATAGAGACCTCACATAAAGAAAAATGAAGTGAACTATTTCTTTTCTCCTCTGTACTTCTTTTTGGGTGGAAACCTCCTGGAGGCCAAGTCCTCTGCCTGGCTTATGTCATTTCTCCAGTGCTCAGGAGAGTGTTTGGCATAGATGCTTCATTCAAAGGTTGTGCGTAACCAACACATGGAGGATCATCTTTCCTCACCTAGTACTTTGGTTTAGACAGCGAGTCCTTCATTATAAGCAGACATTTGTAGAATGATAGGAATGGAGATTTAGCTATTGTCATAATGAAGGAAGCAATAGGCTTTTTAAATGCTGACAATTTGCCTTTCCTACAGTAGCAAAGACAGTCATTGAAACTCATCTACGCCTGTCCCCAAGCAATGCGCTTAGAATAAAATACCCACTTCCTTCTTACACACAAAGGCTTCCTAAAACTCTCTGCACAGAACCTCTTTCACATGAGGCACATTTATGACTCCAGACACAAGGTACATACAAATCAACTGTTTACTGCTGACAAATCATAAAGAAAATTATTTTAAAAAATTCTTTGGTATGCATGTCATTTAGCAGTTGCTAGAGACTAAAGCAAACTTGTTTCCTTTTACATACAGAGTTAAATTTTGCCTTAATGTTTGATAGTGCAGGATACAGAGCATCTACAGTTCTCCAAAGTTTGGACAAATAGTTCGACTTTGTTATTGTTAGTGCTTAGAACCACTTCAAATAAATATATAGCAAAAAATGGGGCTATTTCAGAAATTATTAGAAATTTTGACTTGATTACAAGACAAAATTGATTTAATGTTATTTTTTTAAATGAAACTCAAGTAAAAAGTCAAATAGTAATTTTAAAAATCAAATATTCTGGTTGGACAGTGGTAGCCCAAGCCTTTAATCCCAGGATTCAGGAGGCGGAGACAGGTGGATCTCTGTGAGTTCAAGGCCAGCCTTGAGAACAGAATCAGTACCAGGACAGTTAGGGCTGCGCTGAGAAACCCTGTCTTGGAAAACAAACAAGAAATGACATCAAATATTTTGACACAGGAAAATCCAATTATATGCTCATTTGGTACCTTGATATTGAAGAGTGTCAGGAAAGGACTGAAAGCCTTTGGTTTCCATAATCACACATCACACTAATGTAAGAGCAGGGAACTTTGTATAGCGAAAACATCACAATTCATGATACAGAATCATTCCAGACCTGACCTGAGGTGTTCAGGAATTCATTGATTTTCTCTTTTCAGTTCTTTGTGTATTCTAGATATTAACCCTCCGTCAGATGCACAGGTGGTCAAGGTTTTTCTCCCACTCAGTGGGTGCCACTCCATTGAGTGTCCATGGCTGGACATAGCTGCTCTTCTCCATAGAGTTGTGTTTGTCAACTGCTGGCCTTCGCTCCTGAGCAGCTAGTAGCGCAGTCAGGAAGACTTTGCAGATGCAGAGATCTCAAGAGGCATTCCTTAAGATTTTCCTCAAGGGTTTCATGGTTTCAGGTGTTACATTAAAGTCCTCGATCCATCTGGGGTCTATTTTTGTGCATGGTAAATGATAATGATCTAGTCTGATTACTCTACATGTAGATACCCAGTTTTCATAGCCCGGTTTCTTGAAGACTTTTTTTTGTTTGCTTGTTTGTTTGTTTTGTTTTTCCCAAAGTTTATCTGTGGCATCTTTATCAAAAATTAAATAGCTGTAATTACATAAGTTTCACTTGGCTTTATGTTCTATTTCATTGATTCCTCTTGCCCCAGCTGGTAATGACACTCTTCAGCCCTTAAATACGCCTCTCATTTACACACCTGGAAACATCAGGAGCCCTGTCTGTGATATTACTGTACCAAGAACGGGCATCGGACATAAGCTCAGCTAGGCAGGATCTCCTGACAGAGATTTTCAAATTGGAGCCCAAAGTCTGCATTTCAGACCATTTGGCGTTTTGGATAACGAAAGCACATCCTTATAGGCTATGGGATGCCATCATAACTCTACACGTTACTATAAAGGAAAAAAATAGAAAAACAAAACAAACAAACAGCAGTGGAGGGGCAGCAGAGTTGAAGAGAAAATCTCACTGAATTTAGGGTGGAATTTTCTGTTCCCTGGTCTAGTCTTATGCATTTCTGTGTATTAATTATAAATTTCACTTTTTAAAAAGTTAAATGAAGTTGTCTTTTGGTCTGTTGCAATGAAAACTATCTTAATACGTTCCTGTTTCAGACACACACACATGCACACACACGTACACACATACACACGTGCACACACACACGTACACACACATACACATGTACACACTCACACATGCACACACACACATATGCACACACATGCACACGCTCACACACATACACGTACACACATATATACACACATACTCACACATATACACACATATACACATATACACCCATACACACATATACACACATACACACATGCACACACATATACACACATACACACATGCACACACATATACACACATACACACACATACACATATACACCCATACACACATATACACACATACACACACATACACACATGCACACACATACACACATACACACACGCACACACATACACACATGCACACACATACACACATGCACACACATACACACTTATACACCCATACACACATATACACACATACATACATACACACACATACACACATGCACACACATACACACATACACATATACACACATGTACACACATATACACACACACAAACATACACACACACATGCACAAACTGTGCTGTTGCTGATAGTACTACTTCAGGAAAAGAGCTCTGTTGAAACCGTGAACACATGGAGCTCATTTCACACACATGTGCCGCATCTGCTTTGTCAAATGGTGGAGATTAACATGGGGTGGTGACTTACAGTTTGCCAAGAGACGCAGTATATAGAGTAAGGCGATAATTAGAATCCCGGCAACAGTCTAATAGTACTTGATGAAAGTTAGGGAGGTCTAAGAACTCCACACCTGGCCACTGGGAAATGTTTAGCAATGACTTTGTCAAATATGGGCCAGTGGAGCAGGTTTGCTTGCTTCTAACTTGCTAGGCTGCTAGTCACATGACCTAGACTGTACTTTTTTGTGATAACACCAGGAACTATTGCTCTTCTGGCTGCACTGTGCTTATTTAAATGAATTCCATCTGTTTAGGAAGGATTTTTCTTTCAGAAGTTCACAGTATCAACTCTCCTAACCAGACAAAAGGAATTTTTCAGTAAGATAAAATAGTGCTCACTAGTGTTATTTCATCCAGTCACCTTTGGCTTGGCTCACAAAGGTCCGTGCTGACTTGTGTACTGTCACAACTTTTAAGCAGGTGCTTTGGCTACAGCATTTCAAGAATGTGTATGCTATTTAAGTTCTATGTTGCCAGTAGTGTACACAACTTCTTTCTCCATGTCAATCCACCTGTTTGACTAACACTCATGCTCTATTGTAACAATAATTGAAACCAACAGTATTTTATAAACTAAATAATATGCTTTTAAATATACATATGTGTATTTATGTATCATTGTCAAAATTTGGATGGCTGAATCCACTACTCTATCCAATGGCCCAGATGTTCGCTTTTGTCTAGCTGGTAATAATACCCTTCAAACCTTAAAGGTGTATCTCATTTACATATCTGAAAACTTCAGCTCTGTGCTTCTGTGATGCACCGCTAATAAAACTCTTCTGTCAGGGATTTTAGAATTGGAACCAACTAGACTGTAGTTCCAACTAACACATAATTAATTACATGTTTAAATATAGATATGGACACACATGTATGTAGCAACTGAACAGAACACTTGAAAAGTTTTTGTTAAAAGATCTGAGAGTTACACTAAGAACAAAGTACAGAATTGATGTTTGTAAACTGTGGGCCACTGTGAGTCTTCCTGTGTTTCGTAAGCATGTGTGTATGAGTACTTTATTGATCTCTTAGGGTGCTAGAGCAATATTAGATCATTCTTGAGAGTAGTAAGTCCCAGAGCAACACAGCAGGAAATACAAGGTCCAGAATAAACTCATGCACTGTCTCCTAGATGGTGACCTCCTATTGCATCCATCCATGCACAAAGCTCATGCACTGTCTCCTAGATGGTGACCTCCTGTTGCATCCATCCATGCACAGTAGAAGCCTAAAAGGGCTGAAAGCCCCCCACATGTCTTCTACAAGGGGTCTGATCTCCTTCACAAGGCTTCCATCCTAATGACCCTGTCATACTTGAAATGACTCCTCTAACACCATTGAACTAGGAGTTAAGTTTCCAAGAATGAATTTGGAGATATTTTCCCCATAGAACAGATCATGTTTTTTTTTTTACAAGTAATCTACAAAGTCTGAAATTCCTTTGTTTGCAGATTATGGCACTAACTGTCATTACCTTTAAGGACTGAATTTTATGAAGCTTTTCTTTGACCAAAAATGATTGAACAGCAGGGTAAACTTAGCCTAACTTATGGTTGCACAATTAAAGAAATTGAATATATATTGCATCATAGGTTTATATGAATTCATATAAAGTATGAATTATATGGTTCTATATGATGAGTAATAGTCTGCTCTCAAATTTGCATTCTTTTGTCTACTCCCATGAATAATATATTTAATGCTTAATATTTATTGTCATATATGAAATGCTAAGCTACTTAAAATTTTTCTTAAAGGATATGTTTCTATAGACATAGTTATATATTTCCTTTTTTTAAAAAATGATACTCTTCATTAAGATGGTTTTCAGGCAAGTAGCCCAGCTCAACCAGAAAAACAACAAAAAACCCTAACACATGTTTAGTCAGTTGTTTCCCATAATACTCTAGGTCTTTTTTACAACACCTTGCATAAAATAACTTTTTTGAAAGCCACGTGTTAGGAGATAGGCAAAATAAAAAGCTGAACAAATATATTTGGATTTTACTGATAGTTTTCAGGTAAACAGGACAAAGAACTGTTATTGCAAACTTCAGGCCTCAGAGGATTAATGAGATTGTGCCAGACAACGATGACCGCCACTGAATCATCTACAGTGACTTTCAATAAAGAGTTTTAAATATTTTTCTTCAAGCAATTGGCTTTCTACTCATGTATGTTTATTGTCCATGAAGAATGTTAGAGAATTTCATCAGAAAGAATGAAGCCACAAAATGACTGGAATTTAGGGGTTCTGTAAGTGTGGCTTGGTCAGTAAAGTCCTAGCTATGCAAGCACTAGACCCGGAATTTAGACATCTACTGCCCATGTCTGGAGGAGGAGGGCCTGCTTGTTCGTCCCGGCAGCCCAGAACCGAAATATTCACACAGAAACTGTATTAATTAAAGCACTGCTTGGCCCATTAGCTCTAATATCTTAATGGCTAACTCTTACATATTAATTTAACCCATCTCCATTAATATGTGCATCACCACGAGGTCATGGCCTACCAGCAAAGTGTCAGTGCATCTGTCTCCAGTGGTGGATCCATCGCATCCCCTGTCTCTGCCCTTCTTTCTCCCAGCATTCAGTCCAGTCCTTCCTGCCTGGCTAAGTTCTGCCCTATCAACAGGCCAAGGCAGTTTCTTTATTCATTAATGGTAATCACAACACACAGAAGGGACTCCCACATCACATGTCTGAGGGAAGAGACAGGCAGATCCCTGGAATTTGCTGGTAAGCCAGTGTAGTTGAATCAGAGAGGTAGAGGGTGATCAAGGAAGACATTGAATGTAGTGGGGAGGTCGCTTGTTTGTTCCCGGCTGCTTGGCTAGCTTAGACTCAAAATAATCACACAGAAAACTGTATTAATTAAATTACTACTCGGCTCATTAGCTCTAGTTTCTTATTGGCTAACTCTTATATATTAATTTAACCCATTTCTACTAATCTGTATATTGCCACTTGGCTGTGGCATACTGGGTAAAGTACCTAGTGTCTGTCTCTGGTGGCTCCATGGCTTCTCTCTGATTCTGCATTTCTTTCTCCCAGCATTCAGTTTAGTTTTCCCCCGCCTACCTAACTTCTGTCCTGCTATAGGTCCAAAGCAGTTTTTTATTCATTAATGGTAACCACAGCATACAGAGGGGACTCCCACGTCACTTGAAGTTTGATATTGGCCTCGAGCTTCTACATGGGCACATACATACATGAACGTGTGTGAGCCACCCACCCCCTCCACACACACACTATAATTTTGGAAAATAAAGCAAAACTTTATGGTATTCAGTGCCCTTGGATTTCTATTGTCCTATGTACTGGCTGTGTACTAAGGTTAGTGTTCTGACTGGATCACTGAGAAGACCTTTTCAACAAGCAACGCTATGGCTCATCTTTTTTCCTGCGCCTACACCAGCACCATGTTGTTGCAATCTTGGAAGTTCATGGGGCTGAGGCTCACACATGACTGCATTCTGTTTTCAGTAGCTGACTTTGTAAGGATGGGCTCAGTTTTCTCCCTGAGAACACCTACATTTCTGAATATGTTTGAGGAAAATCTTTGTTTCTAACAGCAGCCCAGCCTATGTTTATCCATAGGTAAGACTGTCCTCAGATTGGGTGACACTGTGTCTCCATAGGCATCAGCTGGAGCAAATGATGTTCTCTGTGTGCAATCTGTTCACCTCCGTCTCTTCACATGCAACCTAACACCTCACATAAGGACATAGCTATCTCTCTTCCTGCAACAGAAAGGCAGAAGCTTCCGAAGCTTTACTTTGAAATTTCAAAGTTTCATTTGACATTTGGAAAAAGTGATCTGGGTGTTCAAGGTCAAGTTGGATTCTGCGGGTCATTTTAATCGCTCACAAAAGCAGCCTCTGAATTTTCCTTTAGGTCTCTCCAGAAGATGACCCAAGTGTCTTTCCTGCAGGTTCCTTGGGGATCTTGCTTTTGTAGCTCTCTGAGAGCACTTATCTGTAAGCACCGAAGGAGATAAGGCATCTCCTCCATTCCTCTCTGCCCCTTCCAAGGCAGCTAATGAAATCAGAGCTGCTGTATTTTATCTACACTTCTAAAGCATCTCTCGCGATAAGATAGCAAGGTCCCCGTTCCCCCCAAAGCCACACTGAAGGATGGGAAGACAAGCCAGGACAAGCTAACCTGTGCCTGTAGTTTACCTGTTAATTAGCCAGAACCACGAGCCAATCATATGTCATGAACGAGAGCAGGAAGCAAATAAGTTCTAGTCACTTCAAATTAGCTCACTCAACAGACCAGGAGCAAGTTAATTCTTAAGCATTTAATTCAGTCAATTGGCCCTCAAACGAGGAGATGCAGAAACACACGATGCAGGCTTGGCGGGGTTGTTAACCTGACCCAAGCTCATAAGGGGAAATTAAAACCTTTCCATCTTTACTCAGTACTGCTAGCTTTGGGTGGCTATACATTTTTCCCGGAAGCTTGGCGCCCTGTTGTGTCCTAGCAAAGTGCCCGCACCCTCACTTACTTAGACAATCTGCTTAACTCTTTGAGCCTTGGTTCTGCACCTGTAAAATGGCGCTGCAACAGACGCCGACTTCTCGAGGAGGAGTTATAAAGTATCTAACGCACTTATTAAGTACGGACAGACACTAGCTAGCTTAACTGTATCCGCTTGTTCCTATCTCACACACTGGAAACTAAACTTAGGAGTCCGAATCCTCTGCAGAGCCCTGGCTTTCGGTCCGAGTGGGAGGACTTCCTGTAGAGAATGCAGACCTATGTCTTCACGGGTAATTATTAACAACTGAAGAGATGGTATCTATTTTCTGCTACACTCAGAGTAGATATTTGCTATATTTGCCTTTCCCTCGTCCATTCTCTAACATCATTGATATTGGTATTTTACCCTCTTGATAAGGGGGGGAAAAGTTGATCCTCGCATTTCTGCACTTCCACAATTCCTCCGAGAGCTGTGCCTCTGACTTCCCTTCTGTGAAGTACCATCTGTGTGCCAGGGATTCTTTTGTTGGCGCCTTCTGTGATTCTCTGTGACTCTTTATTACTGCAACCAGGATGGTCTCTCCACCCCCCCCCCGACCCCTTTCCTAATAAGGAACAGAATCAACACGACTGGGATCGCTTTGAATGCTGGCATTTCTTCTGAATACACTTCTAACTAGATTTGTATTTTTATGCTGTGGGTGGAAATGCCAGATAAGAAGAAACAGATGAAGCCAGATGAAAGGGTAAGATGGGAGGAGGAGGTTAGTTCTGTGGACTTCCTTAGGTGGGACATTTGTTGCAGAAGTGGCAACCAGCTCTTTAAAGAAAAAATACATTGGAGTTCAGTACCATTAACAATAGATAAAGGAAGGGGGCAATAGCTATGTGGCGTTAATCTCGCCCCTCACAGATAATGGCACCAGTGACATTTGACCATGTGACAGATGAGTGAGGAGAGAGCCCTGGGACTGTGATAGTGACAGTTTTCTTTTTCTGCCCTTGTAAATTATTCAGCATTGGCACAGCACTGGGAAAACACAAGCCCGAGGAAGGGTGAGGGAGAAAAGGAATTCTATTGCAAATGAGAATGGCAGCTGACGAGTCCATTAAAAAACAACAGACCAACGTCCAAGCTGCGTCTGCTGCCTTCAAAATGTCCTTCAAAGGTTCGGTTCACTAACCTCCTTTAGACATGCAAGAAGGGAGCAGAGAGGAAAGCCTGGTTGTGGAGGAGAGCATCCCGCATTGGTCTCTCTTCTCAGTGTGTCTGGGTCGTTACCACAGATTGAATGGTACTTCTCCTAAGGTCACATGTGTTATTAAAGCCCAATGCCCCAGCCTGACATTTCCATTGCAGTAACTGCATTCTGCTGGAGTAAATGCGCCTCGCTGGTTTGGGTTAGTGTGACTGCCTTCCGACCCTGTCTTTCTTATAGACTGAAGCTGCCACCCCTGTAGAGGTGGCTTTCTAGAATGTGATAAAATTTCATAGGCAAGTTATAAAAATGCCATGGCACACTCTTTTTTTATTTTTTATTTTTGGATACAGAAGATATCGTATTTCAATGAACTTCGTCATTTCTTTATTCTCTACTTAGAAGACAGATAGGGAGATTTCCCATCTCAGTACCCCAGATGAAACAGACCCATAAGGAGTTCTCTTGAAGGGATCTGTAAAAGGGGATTCTAATGACCAAGTGGACCAGTTGCACTGCCCCAACTTTCTCTCCCACAAACATCTGTTTTGCAGCTGGAAGGCAGAGAAATTGATGTTTTTACATTGATTGTCCAGCAAGGGGGGCTAGAAACTACAGTTCCGTTTCTGTTGGAGCCAATTTCCCACTGGTATATACTACTAACAAAAAATCATGGATAACACCTTGCCTTTCTATTAGAGATTTTATGTGACAATTTTAAAATATTTCACATCAATGTATGGAACTTCTCCTGGTAAGGTATAATAAGCGGGCACTTCATCGCCATTTTCCGGAAGGGGTAAATGATGCCCCAGCAGGCTTGGGGAGGAACGAATCTGCCGAGGCACCAGGACGCCCTGATGGTCTTCTCTCTACCCCTCCTCTGCTGCAGAGCGCTAACATCCCTTGTCCTCAGGGTTGAACCCACAGAGTGTGACCTGTGTCAGCCCTGACCTACCAGTAAATAACAGAGTTTGGAAGGAGCATCCCAGAAGTTTGTGTGGTTTCCTTTACTGATTGACTGTGATTGCGCAATCACCGCCACCCTTGCAGAGCACGCTGCCTCTAGTTGTGGGTCCCTGTGAGTTTCCAGTGTGTCTGTGAGCTGCACGTCTTTTGCTGGATATAACCTGGGTCTGCCGGGGAAAGCTCCTGGGAATTCGCAGTTTCTACTCCCATCCCTTCCCCACTCTCGCCCTCTCCCCCACCCCAAGTACACCCACCACCAGACTGAAGAGCATCTAGACTAACTCTGATGCTCTAACTCTCAGTATTAGCTGCTGCTGACGCAGGTTAAGCAGAGAGATGTAAAAATACTTCTGCTGAAGTACCTCTCTGAGGAAGCAGGCCACCGGACCAAATCCCCAAGACCAGGAGGCATTGCGTGCCAGAACCTTAATCCAAATATCTGTGACAGTAACTTGGGTTCTTTAAGCTGATGTAAAAATTTACTCTGTGCTGCTTACTTCCAGTATGGCTGATACTGTGATTTCTCTCCCTTCTATCCACATCTCTCTTTGGTCTCTATGGAGAACCAAACAGAGATGGTAGTTGGCAGAGAATCAACATGCTTCTGTGGAATGCCGTATAGGATTTAGGAACATGAGCAGCCAGTGGAAGTGAGGCATCGCTTAATTCAAAGCACGAGTTTAGTTCATCAAAGGGTTAAATTCACAACGAAATGCAACATCTCGCTAACTGAACTATCCTTGTTTTTCCTGAAATGTCTGAAATATAGCATTTTTACTAGAATTTAAATTAGGCACATTTTATAAGAAGTTTGACCTTTGAATTTTGTTGAGAATGGAGAGAACATGGTAGAAGGATTATGAGGAAGGATGCCATCATGATCTCTCCCAGTTTCTAAATGGGTAGCATTTCTTGGTGCTCATGTAGGTTGCTGGGGATACTGGCAATTCCAGTGTTGACAGAGAGTCAGACATAAGTCTGCCATGTTATCTTACTTTATAAATTAATATTTTATAAGTCATCTACTCTCAAGGATGAAGGGAATTCCATCTATATTATTCAGCCCACACTTCCTCAGGTTGCATAAGTGTGCAGCAAACTCAGAACACTCCTCTAACAATAACAATGGATTACATGCTCATTCAGTCCCAGTCCAGCTGGCTTTGGTGAGCTCCCATTAGATCAGGCACACTGTCTCAGTGGGTGGACCAACCCCTCATGGTCCTGACTTCCTTGCTCATCTTCTCCTTCCTTCCGCTCTTCAACTGGACCTTGGGGGCTCAGTCCAGTGCTCCGATGTGGGTCTCTGTCTCTATCTCCATCCATCACTGGACGAAGGTTCTTTGGTGATATTCAAGATAGTCATCAGTGTGACTATGGAAGGCCAGTTCAGGCACCCTCTCCTCTACTGCCCAAGGACCTAGCTGGGGACATCCCCGTGGACACCTAGAAACCCCTCTAGAACCAAGTCTCTTGCCAACCCTAAAATGGCTCCCTTAATAAAGATATCTTTTTTTAATATTTATTTATTTTGTATACAATATTCTGCCTGCGTGTATGCCTGCCGGCCAGAAGAGGTCACCAGGCCTCATAACAGATGGTTGTGAACCACCATGTGGTTGCTGGGAATTGAACTCAGGACCTTTGGAAGAGCAGGCAATGCTCTTAACCACTGAGCCATCTCTCCAGCCCAATTAAGATATCTTCTTCCCTGCTCCCATATCTGCCCTTCCTCCATGTCAACCATGCCACTCCCCCAAGCTCTCCCCAATCCTCCCCTTCTCCCTTCTCTCTCCCCCTCTCCCCTTCCCCCTGCCGCACCCCACCCTCATGCTCCCAACTTTTGCCTGGTGATCTTGTCTGCTTCCAATTTCCAGGAGGATCTATATATGTTTTTCTTTGGGTTCACCTTATTATTTAGCTTCTCTAGGATCGCAAACTATAGGCTCAATGTCCTTTGTTTATGGCTAGAATCCACTAATGAATGTGACTGACAATGGGGGCTGACTGAGAAGCCAATGATAATGGCACTGGGATTTGTCTCTACTGCATGTACTGGCTTTTTGGGACCCTAGTCTGTTTGGATGCACACCTTCCTAGGCCAGGATGGAGGGGGGAGGGCCTTGGACTTCCCACAGGGCAGGGTACCCTGACCTCTCTTAGGGCTGGAGGGGGAGGAGGGAAGGGTGAGTGGGGAGTGGGAGGAGGGGAGGAAGTGGAAATTTTGAATGGTATTATTTATAAAGCAATAATAAAAAAAAGATAACAATGGATGCCTTTCTGGTTCCCCGGGCCTCTGGTTTCCCAACAGGATCAGTTGTATTCTGTCTGTGAACGAGTTTCTTTGAGCACTTTCTAACAGTCTTCTCTGAGAGGCACAAATTCTAAGCAGGTCCTTCCTGTTGGCCTTGATACATCAGATTCTAGCCAGTCCATTCAGCTTTTCAAGGCTTTGTGTCAGGCCATGCTGTGTGGGGTGTCTCCTGGATGTCAGGCCATGCTATGTGGGGTGTCTCCTGGGTGCCAGGCCATGCTATGTGGGGTGTCTCCTGGCTGCTCCCAGGTATAGTTCATCTGGATCTTTTGTTGTACTTTGGAAACACGCTTTTAACATTTGAACGTGCTATTATTTACCAAGAGGGGATTTTGAGTTACTCATACACTTGTATCATCCTTGCTAGAGAGGTAAGCTACCATGTACATAGATAGAAAGAGCTATAATGTTGTTTTCTGATGCCTATTTTATTTTTTGACTCTTGCTCATTTTGCCAGTGGTAAGCAGGTGAGGCCCTTGACTCGCAGAGAATAAAATTGCCATCGAAACATAAGGTAATCCGATGTCATTATGAAGCAAAAACAAAAGATGCGATCTTATTTGACAGGCTTCCTAGTGACTTTAATGTTTAACTTCATATGCTGGTGAAACACATGTGAAAATTTGAATTAAATGAATGTAAAAAATATTCTTCAACTCTAAAAGCATAATTAGCGGTTTCCCTCCTGAACGCCGCGTCAGGTCTGTTGAGTTGAAATAACAACCGACTCCACTAGGAAGACTTTGCCTGCACTTCGCAGAGTCTGTACGTCACAAAGGGGACTGGCCTCTGGAGAGGGAGCCACAAGGGAATCAACCTCTTAAAGTACGCTTTCAACTAACTCTAGGAAAAACACTTTTCTCTTGGGTTGTGAATGGAGAACGAACAGCTTCGCTGGGAAACAGACCCACAATGCACTTCATCTTCAGTGTTGATTACGCCTGTGTATTGGGAAAGGTTTTCAAGGTGACTCATGAAAATGGGGGAAATGCCGTTTCAAGGTCTTGTTGGAAGGAGCTTTGTAAATGAACCCCTGGAAGAGCTCAATAGTTAATGCTTTAGAGCAGGTTCAGAATTTTTGTCAGTCTTTTATTTTTATCAAGTTGGAGACTTTGGGTTCTGTTTTTAAGCTGAATGGATGATTGACAGCGTTCTTCAGAGGAGATGCACATGAGATGGCCGTCAAACTGGGGGTGGAAACTAATTATTATTCTTGTGTTTTCTACACTAGAAATAAAGGGGGTGAAAGAGGGAGAGAGAAAATTTATTAATTTAAGATATGCTTCCTGCATGGGTTGTCAGCACTACGTAGTAGCCTCATGTAACTGGAAGTTACTCTTGAAATTTACCTTACCAATGTTGTTGGATGACAACAAATGCCCAAGCACAGAGGGACATTTTAATTTTGCGTTTGTGTCTCTTGTTCTGTACAGAATTTGAAGCTTAATTAGGTCCTTGAGTTGCAGAGACTTGGAGCGTTAGGAAGTGGATTGTCTAAGAAGAGTGGAGTTGAAGATCTAGATTCTGTTCAAACCAAAGAGGACGAAGCGCAAAGCATTGGCCAAAGGAAAAGCCTGAGCTCTGTCCGCCTCACGCTGGGAGGGAGTATTGAAGATGGCCGCACGCCGGGTGGGGGGAGTATTGAAGACGGCCACATCAACAGTGAGTGCCTGCCATGCCAGAGGCTATTACACATTACCTTTAGCATCTGCCATGAGCTATGGCTCCTTACTTTCCCCACAAACCAGCTGGCCACCCTTCACCTCCCTGCAGTCATACCTGCCTTTAATTAGAGTCTCACAGAGAAGCCAAACGTATGATTTTCCCCGGAAAATAGTTATGGCTTTATAAGTTCATTTCTTAGTTGTCTGATTCCAACTTGGAAGTGTGTCATTAAGAAAATCTGGGTTCACAATTACTACACAGGAGTTACTTTTTTGAATCACATTCTATGTATTCTGAAACTGATTCTCACGCCACTCTTTGTAATGTCACCTTCCCTATAGCAATATCCCAGCTGAGTCCTTCTGATCTGGACCTTTGCATGGGAAAGTTTAGGGAGTCTAACTTTACTCTGATTTCCTAGCCCCCCTTTTCACATTGTCGACTAAGCCAGTGCTAAGATTTGGTCCAAGTGGGTCACTACTTTAGTTGAGTGGCTCCTTGCTCAACAACACTGCCTAGTAAGCTTTTCTTTCCTTCCAGTAATCTTTGCTCTTATAGTGGGGAGGCCCTTCTGTTTTCAACTTACTCCAGCTTGTACTGAAAATGTGTTGTTCTAAAAATCTACTATGAATTTTTGAATTTTGACTTTTCTGCTTTCCTCTTTCATAGGTTTTAGCTGACTCAAGGATGTTTCATAGTGATAACTCATTTTCTAAACCACAGAAAACTTGCCTTGGCATGTGTACTGGCTACCTTTTGTGTCTGTGATAAAATACCATGACCAACCACAACCTATGGAAGGAAGGGTTGGTTTTGGCTTACGGTTCTACAAGAACGAGTCCGTCATGGTTGAGGTGGCATAGCAGCGTGCAGCAGGCATGAAGCTGAGCGTTCGTATCTTCAAATGCAAGCATGGAGCACAGAGGGTAAATAGAATGGCGAGTAGGGCTGTAAGCATTCAAGGTCGGCCTTAGTGACGTACTTCCTCCAACAAGGGCGCACCACAACACTGCCTCTCCACACAGTGCCACCAACTGTGGACCAATTGCTCAAATGCCCAAGACTTGGGGGACATTTTTCATCCACATCACAACACATTTATTTATTTGTCATACTTGGAGTTGATGCTCGAGCTACTGCCGTCCATAACCAGCTACTAATATTTGCCATTTTACTTCTAAAAAAGGCAATTTCTCCTTGTTCTGGGAGAAAGCCTCCCTTCTGTTACTCATTCTCTGTTGCTCTGGGTAATCTTCAGTCCTCCATATTAGATGCATGACCCGATACCGTCAGCATACTCAATTTCTCTGACTGGAATTGTTGGTTTAGGATTGGGAATATGATCTGTCTATTCCCGGTAAGAGAAAGGGTTGGTAGTTTTGTTTAATATTGTTGGCTTGGATGAGGGTACTCTCTTTTACTGGAATTCTCACTTGGAAAATGCAGGGAACTGTGGGCATCACCTTGCCTCAAATGATGCAGGGAGCACGTCTGGCATGGGGCCAACACAGAAGAAAGCAGGACAAAGCTGCAAATGATTCTGAGTTTCCCAGTACAAATCATGACTGAGTTATGTTCTGCTCTTCTTTGCAATTATATTTGCTAAAAATTCTCTTCTTAAAGTTCTAATATGAGCTGAGTTAGATGGCTAAAGAAAATTCTCTTCTTTAGGTTTGTTTCCTCGTAACTGTCGATATCATAGCAGTCACTTAGAATCCTTATGCTGTGCATGGGCTTATTACTCAGCCATACCAAAGCTATACATGGCAATCTGGAAATGCAGCCTCAGGCTGGCCACAATCATTCCAAGATGGATTTCCCAGAGACAAAGGTTCCAGACAGTCTGAGAGAGCAAAACTAAGCAGCAAATCTCTTTTTCTTCATGTATTAAAAATCCATAGCCATTCCTTTGCTGCTTCCACTTCCTGTAAATGTTACGTCTGGAATAATGGGCAAGGAATTGCAGAAAAAGTAAGACATAAGTCTGCTTTCCCCATTAGATCATAAAAGCTCCTTCAAGAAAAGATCTTTATATAGTTTATAATTAAATCCTCAAAATTTAGGATTAGTACCCGGTGAAGGGCAGGTATTTAGCAAACATCAGATGAGCAAAAAGTAGAAAGAGTTGCTTCTGAGATCAGCAGCCAATTTTTTCCCTCTCTCATTTGGACAAAACCTTACCTGCCTTCAGAGGTGCCCAGGACTCATGTGGTTTTCGTGTAATATGCCCACCACTCAGAACTACAATCACTAGCGTGTTCATGGCAGCCAGAATGAAAAGAATCCAATAAAGTCCCAGATGCCCAGACACATACTTTCTCATCCAGTCTAACTCAGGGGCTCCCTGGGTAGCAGGCACTGCAGCTCAGTCTTTCAAACACTGAAATAATGAAAGAGTATCAGAGACATAGCCTGAAGCTAAATGATGTTTAACTGTTTGTTCTCTGTCCGACAATGGGGGTGTAAAGGTTCCTTTCTTTCAAGATGTTGGAAACACTTTCAGATATAGTTACTTGTTCCAAATTTAGCCCACTGCAGGCCATAGGGCTTAGACTAAGGGAGAGGACATGCAGGTTGCTTATATTTTGTGACGCAGAGAAACATGGGGCTTCTGCAAGCAGGGTTATAGTGTAGGCATAAGAAGTGTTAGATGAAGTGCAGAAAGGCTTGTAGCTGGGATGCAGCCTCCAGCTGGAGCTGTGGCTGGCTCCTTCAAGATCAAGCTTTCCCCGCAGTTCATCTGTTAACTTTGCCAAACCAATCACGGTTCTCTCTGGGTTATCCACACTGATAGTGAGGCAGAACTAATTAGCTAACAATCCCCTGACATCCCCAAGACCACAGACCCTGTAGGGTGTAGCTGCTCCTTCTTACCCCAACCACTCTTTCTCATCTGGAGAGTTATTTTTAAATAAAGGAGAACAGAGACCAGGATGTGTGCAGCTGAGAGATGTGCTTGCCTGGAACTTGGCCCAGAACTCCCGGGGCCAGAGTCCAGGTGCTCCACAAGGAGCTTTCTTTGCAGGAGGGCAGATGGAAGGAAACACTGGCTTGAATGGTTCCACAAGGCACAGGGTGCCCTTTTGTAGTATCCTTTTGCAATGGGAGGTCAAGGTACAGTCCTGTCTCTCTGTTTTCCCTTCCCCTCTGACGTCCAGGCAGCTAGACTCTAACTGGCAAAATCTTCAGATGATTATCAAGAACCTAAACAATGGCATCTTTCCAAATCATGATGAAAGCCTAGGAAATCTTCAAATGTGAATCATTTCCTGGACTCAAGTAGTTCCTTCATACTGGGGGACAAAAGGAGTCAGAGCGGCCCTGCTCCTAAACTTACAGTTATCCCTGCCCCCCCCCCTACAACTCTCCTTACAAACCAAAACAACCTTGGAGGTTTTTTATTTTTTATTTTTTCAGCAGACTGCATCATCCAGATGTGCAAGAGGAAGAAGGATGCTTGGAAAGATGAAGAGGGTTTCTTGGGATCCTACGAGCCTATGCCTGCTGTGTTTTTGCTCAGCATGCAGCTCCAAGCTATCAATGTGGTGGCGGAAGGATGGCTCCTTGTAGCTCAATTGGTTACCATGTTACTTGTAGTAGGATTTGGGATGCTCGTGAGAAGAACAATCTAAGCATGGTTTTAAAATGAAATGTGATGTAAAAATTAGAGGAGAAGATGTATATATGTTTTATTTAAAGAGTAGTTCAGGGATTTGGATAGAGCAATTGTTCAGCAAACACAGGGCCCTGGGTTTGATCTTCATAACCTAACAGGGAGAGGAAGAGAGTCTCTGCAACAGTCTGGTGGCATAGCTGAATCAGATACCCTGTTTTCTCACAGGAACAGATTAAAACATGAACCAGATATAAAAAAACAAGAATAAGAGTCAGGTGGGGTGTCATGTGCCTGTACTCCAAGCACCTCAGAGAATAAAGTGGCCTAAGTCAGACAAATGAAACAGATATATAAGAAAGAGGGTAAGAATCGATGGGACATTATTGACCTTGAACTGCATTATTCAAACACTTGGATTCTCCAATCCTGAGTTATAAAATTTCTTTTCAGGGGTCCTTACAACACACGACAGTCTCTGGCTTCTTTGAGCCTTAAATCCTTCTGTGGATTTTCCCGTTCTACTTCATCAAGTATAGTTTTCCATCTCCGTTCTTCTCTCGTTGGACTCTTTGTCTTAAACATACTTAGCCATCTAAGTTCTTGGCAGCTGGCTTTATTTCTCGTTCTCATCTGGCCTTCATATCGTCGCCCCTTTCTCTCAACTGCTCAGCATATTCCGTATCATCTGAAATGCTGCACTTACTACTCTCAGTGTCCCTGTTCTGACTCCCCCCCGCCCCGAGTTTTAGTAATTCTTTTATAATATTTGTGGTGGGAACTCCTTCAGCCAATAACCTTTAAGATACTGGCCCACTTTGGGTGTGGTCTCATGTACTACCATAAGTGCAGGCAAGAAGGGCTGGCTTCGGTTCCAGTTCCCGGCACCGGCAAAGGACTGCGGATGGCTACCCTCACTGTGAATTTATCCCCAAATGAATAAACCTTGGTTATACTCCACTCCGGGCTCTCGTGGAACTCTTGGATACAACTGCAAGTATTCTCAAGTACTCAGCCTCAAAACAGACAAAAATTAAAACCAGTTAAAACCTAGAGGTAGCTGTCTTTAGTCAGACATCTTTCGTCATCAGTTCTTTGTACCGTTTTTTTCTTCTGCTTGGTACCACCGTGCCACCATTCACCTGAGTTATGAAGCCGAACCTACCCTATTTCCAATCTTTTATGTAAAACATGGCAAATGGCAGCAGTTTCACGTGAGTCTAGTAGCTGCCGAGCGACGACTCTCAGGATTTATGGGAAATTAATGAAGTTTAGATTTTGGCCCCTTTGGGAAACAGCTCAACCGTATCTTAACTCTCAGCATTCGAAGCACACTCTGGGGCTCCAGAGTGCGTAGAGAAATCCTGGCTTTCGAGTTGTGCATACATAATTAACCCCAGCATTCCTGGAGCCATAGATCCTACCACTTATCCAACATCCTCACTCCGGGATTTGGGGCAGGATAACTAGGGAATCTATCTCTGGGATGTCACTTCAAATCCTTTACAGGAGGAGCATTCACCCTGCTTTCCTGCCGCCACTCGGCTTCCCCGCTTCTGCTGGAGAGACAAGCTCTTACGGGGAGGGCACACGACCAGATGTGTTCTGCCCTTTGCTCACAGTCCGCTGGCCTTCAGGGCACAGCTTAAGGCCCATCAGTTCAATCAAGCTTTCGCCTGATTGACATGGGAGACTGGTCCAGGTGAGGGGGTCTCTTAGATTATTATCTCCAACTCTTTGTACTTGCAACTGGAGACCTCTCGCCCCACAGCCTCCTGCAAGTGACCTAAATGAATGAATGCATAAACAATGCTTTCTCTAGCAATTATATCCGTTCCAAAAACTTCCTCCCCGAATCCTTGGTGGAACAAGGCAGCATATAAACATATACATAAATAATAAATTCAAAGTATTCCAAATGGTAGTTTGGAAAAACAGAACAAAACAAAACAAAACAAAAAAACACCTCATGGCTTTGACAGGAAACCTTTTATACTTGAATGGCCTTTCATTCCAATTCCACTTGAAGGGTGCGTGTGAATCATTTTTTCCAAAGACTAGTGTTTTCTACATAACCATCCGAAGTTTTTATTATTCTAACACAGGCAAAGTAGAATGTGCCTCCCTCATTATCTTACAATACTTAAAGTGAAGGAGCCATTCTGATCTGTCAATATTTCAGTCCGTGTATATCTAAGAGGTAAAAGTGTTCTAAAGAATAGTGTGACTACTATACATGTTATATCTAAAAACGGAACAACAATTGCCCATTTGACTAAAATGCATAAACGCATTCAAATGTCCTTCATTACTTCAGAATCGCACACGTTGAAAGAAGCTTCTCTCTGAAGACCTTAGTTTGCAGTCCCTCCCCCTCGTTCACAATCTTGGCATCCTGCCTCCTCCCAAAAGTTCTTCTGGCTCTCTGAAGTTGACTGATGACCGTATGCTGGTGTTTAACTCATTACCCCATCACCTGGGTTTCCTGTAAGCTGTCAGGGGCCTTTTATTGATTCTGATGTGATGTTTTAAACAAGAACATTTGGTAGATAATGCTATAGATTTTTCCTATTGCTTTTTATAAAGAATATCCAACCCTCCTAATTATTAATCACTCACAATCCTGATGGGATGAGATAGAAGAAATTACAAGACCTCTATTCTCATTTTTGCAGGGAAAGAGTGTGTGACACACACTCCCCCCGGGCAGCAGATTTTTCCAGAAAACAAATTCCAAAGCTCTGTACTTGGAGATGTCTGAGAAGTTTAAGAATTCTCCCATTAGCCATGTCTAGTTATGAGATTAATATCCCCAGAGAGATGTGGGAGAGACCACCATGGGACATGAATTAGTAACAATATCAGCTTTAGCATACAGTAAGAATAAATTACAGTCCTGATAAACAGCCAGGAGACTTACAGGTTCTGTGTGGTGTAGTAATACAAACTGGGAGAAAGGAATGTAGTTAGGCAATTTTCCCACAGGACATGTGTTCTGGTTTAGATTTGAAGGAATAGAAGGGTTTAGCAGGTACGGGCACGGAAAGAGATGTGTGGGTAAGTATAGTGACCCAGCCAAAGACCAACGGAAAAGGCTCGCAGAAGGCATGTTATTAGCACGGTTTCCTTATTAACTCTGTACCTGAATCAGTCCCTTATCAAAAGGGACTCAGCAGGCATCCACGATGACTGGAGCTGTCTGAGTCACGTGGCTTTGTGCCCATCTCACGAAGCCACGTGAGGGGGCCCAGGAACTTGCCCTTTTAACAACTGCTCTAAACCAGTCTTTTAGGAAGTTCAAGAACTGTGTCTTGAGAAACTGTGCCGGGGAGTGACGATTCTGTACCTTGGCATGTTTCTTGGCCTGCATGAGTGACCGTGATGTCACGCCAAGCTTTCACATATGTGCTTTGTCACGTGGAAGTCTCCCTTTGTTACCTAATGTGAAAGACACTATTTTTATTACTATTTTAGAGGTGGGGAAACTGAGGCTTGGAGGAGTTAGCCTCACAGAGGAGGAAGAGAAATAAAATATGAAACACGTATGTATTTTGTTCTAGAAAACAGGCCCTACTGCTCATTCTACTTTGATCATGAAATGCATTCGGTTTTGTGAATAGTCAATTTCTCCCCTCCAGTCCTCGCATCCCGCCGTGCTTCATGTTATAATGTTGTGGCAGCTCTGGGGTGCCACCGGGCTGTTGTCTGCTTTGGCAAAAGGTCACGTGTTACTGCATGTCTTCGTATTGGAATATTAAGAGAATTGTTTCACTGACATGCTAATTCTTGAATACAGGTATGGGATGAAACAATGTTGGAGCCTGTCTTTTGCTCACAGGAAAGGCGTGCGATCTATCCAATTTGCTCATTTTGTTAAAGATAAGAAAGACTCTTCTCTCTTTACCTTACATCAGGAAAAATACCTTGATTTCGGTAGGGCTTAGTCACCAATCTCAGACAGAGTGTTTTCAAAGACTACTCTTGCGTTTCTCACACATGGTTTTAGTTAAAGATATGGAGCTGAGGTTGAAAACTGTAACTATTTCAGGAAATGAAATACAATTTTTTATTTTCTTGGTGTTTGTAAAATACTTTATGGTATTGTAACAAATGACCATTCTCTCTCTCTCTCTCTCTCTCTCTCTCTTTCTCTCCTTCCTCCCCCTCACACACACACATACACACACATTTACACACAAATACACATCATACATGTACATAAAAAATATTTATGCATACATAACCCCCCACCACTGACACACACATTTAGGTTCTTCTGAAATATATACTACATTCTGTGTATATAGAAACTGTCAGGGAGAAATTTGAACCTCAGTAAACACAGCAGCTATTAAATAAGTTTTAATAAGATTTTGATGTAATATCAAAATTGGGACAGGCATGTTGAAGGGTAAGATTAGGTGTGACCCATAGCTGGTTTGAAAACATACCCTAATGCCCATGTTTAAGGGTGGAAGCCACTGTAAAAACTTACTGAGCCACCTGGCTTAAATGAAATGGAGTCAGATTTACTTAAAACAAATCAGTAATTCGTGTATTTGTTCGGCATATTTTGTGTCTAGTGAAATGAATAGGTGTTTAGAGGGACAGTCAAAGATTCAAAAGAGTCAGCTGGATTTTCTTTTTATGGAAAATAAGAAGAGGCCATTGAGCTGCCTGATTCTGGCATCCTCATGCAAAGACATACACTTAACTACAAAACAGCATGTTCTGAGGCTGTGTTTTCTCCCGGTTGCAGTAGCAGGAACACAGTGTTCATTTAAATTAAACCAGTTCCTTGGATAATAACAAAGTAATTAAAGAAACCACCAAGGAAAAAGAGCCAATTTATTTGAATCCTGCTCGTAAAACTACATCAAGAGCCTGAAGGTAGAAAATAATGTGGATAAGATGGCAGATTGATGATTTTTTAAAATTCTGCGTGGGATGCATCTTGATAATAATTCAAATGAGTATCCCTCTTCCAAAAGCAATACAAAATGCAAAAATCTTTATCTTCCTTAAGAGAAATGAAATCCTATTAAAATATCCAGATCAGAAATTGCCACTTATCCCCAAGTCCGTGCTGTCCAGCAATTCCTTAAGATTAGAATATTTTGATTTGCGATATATTCCTGTTGTATGACATGGTCCTTTTAAGGTTAATGATTTCAAGAGTTAGAAATTAATATTGATGTATCCTCCATGATATTTCTTGAATAACAAAGAGAGAAGTTTCTTATTTTTTTTGTCAATAACAAACTTCAAAATGGAGTTGAAACTGTTTGTCATGTTTCTATATAACTGTTAGCACTGAAATTTACTTTAAAGGAAAACAAATCCATAAAATATATCTTGCTTCTTCCTATTCTTTCAGTAAACTGTCAGAATAAAACTTTTCAATTGTCTTTTGTGCATCTTAACAAATAGAATTACTTCTCTTTACAAAAGAATGTTCTTTGTGACCTTTGACTC
>PVIU01013831.1:19155-54432 GCA_004026605.1 Ondatra zibethicus | reverse complement strand
ATTTATTTCTTTAATTATGTTCTTGAATGGAAAAAATAAAACAAAACAATGTATGGAAAAAAATAAATAAATAAAAAAATATTTTAAAAACTTATACTGGAATCTAAGATGGAAGAAATTCAGAGGAGAGCATCCACTAGTCCTCACAACAGGGCAGCTCACTATTTTCAGCTGTCAATCAAGAGCTCAGTTCTCTCCTTTCCTGGGAAAGGGTTCAATCTCTATTGAAAGATTTCCCTGTCAATCCAGCTTCTCAGGACAATATCCTTCCTCATTAATCCAAATCATCAGGTTTGTGACCCTGCTAAGGGTTTTTAGATTCCTTCACTTTTGTCAAATAATGTAAAACACCAGAGCAACAAAATCTCATTGATCTGATAGGTCCAGGTTGTCATCCAAAGGAGGAAATGCTGAAGGCCTTTATCTGCAGGGCAGTTGTCAGAGAAGCCACTTAGAATTCTGTCTGCAACAGGGTGGGGAGGAGCTCACATTGCTGCTGTGCTCATCAGTACCCACTGAGGCTGAGGAACCCCAAGGTCAAGCAGCTTGGTCATACGCATTGGCTCATCTTTAACATCTTTTTTTGAGTAAAAGAAATAGATTTAACAATAAGAGAGGAATATTCTTGTTCTCAGTGGAGAAAATGGACTAGCCAGAAAACATACAACTTTATATATTGCTAAGGTTTTGAAATAAATAACTACCTGGGGAGGAACTGATTTAAAATTATAAGGGAGCTTTGGAATTAAATTCATTAAAACAAAAAAATTTAGCAAATGGATAGCTAAATGCAAATGGGTTTGTTGGCTAGAAAAACAACTCATTTTGATGTTATTTATTATACTGAAGAAAAACATAGGCAAACCATTACCTACAAAAATATATGGATTATTGAAATTTTCTTACACCCACAGAAAATGACAATGTCAACATGAATTTTATTTTATTCTTATAAAGTAGCTTGCAGTTTGTTTTACAGAATGGGACCGGCGTTTTTTACTATTCCAGTTGCTGTATATGTTCTCTATACACCTATTAACTTAAGTGATACCAGCAATTTAGACACTAAACATATGAACAACTATAAGCAATTTGCTATTTTTATGTGCTTATTTTTAATGAGATAAATGGAATGATTTTGCATCAGACATAAAAGTGGATAAGAAGTAGTTGAAACCAAGTGGGTAACTGTCATCTGTAATTAACAGGAAATTGTACAAAATTTTAACATCTGAGTACTGGTCTCTGTTCAGAAATATGGGATACGAAGAAAATAATATGACCCCTTTATTAAGAACAGTTCACTATTGCTGATTGATTGGTGGGAAAGAAGGATAGTGAGGAAAGAGGAGAGAGAGACAGAGACAGAGAGACACAGAGAGAAAGACAGAGAGAGACAGAGAGAGAGGGAGAGAGACAGAGAGCGAGAGGAAAAGGAGAGAGAAAATTTTGGTTCAGGATATAAGTGACTCCTGTACTATTCGTGTATATAGGAACTCAAATACATACTGAGAAAATCAGGACCTGTGACTTTCCCTCTGAACCATTGGTGTACATATATTTATTGTATCTAGATTATAGTTTGAGCCATGAGTAAACAACACTAATGATCATGTACATGTTTGCTACCTCCATGGGTATCTAAAAACTTACTGTATAGTGGTTCTTTCCCTGGAGTAAGAGTTCTAACTAAAGCATCTACTTAGCCTTCCTCTGGCCCTGAGCGTGTTCCTACTGAGCAGTCTTCTTGCATCAAATGGTAGTTCCAGCTGTATTTCTATTGGTTCAATTAATTTTGAATTTGCTTTCTGGTGGATTCTAGTGTTATATCCTCGAGATTTTAAATATTTCCTAGAGATTAAATACTCTGAGCATGTTTTCATATTAATGAATTTTTACCTATAAGTATTTTCATTTGCTGGGGTTATTTTGGTGCCTTTTATCTTTTTCCATACTTCTTACAAAAATAAATGTTGAACTAAATTTACAGATGTTGAAAGTTAAAGCAAATATTGGCACTACTTAGATCTCATAAGGGAACCTTTAGGGATGGCTGGGGTGGATCATAGCACAGTATAGGTTTTATGTGTATGGGATAAACCCACAACCTTGTACTCTACATAAAATAATTATGGATAATAAAAGATTTTTCTCACACTTCAGTGGTTAATAATCCTACCCATGCCCACACAAGAAGCACTGGTTCAACCTTGTGGGCCATTAAGCAGAAACAAAAATGTTTCAAGGGGGCTGGGTGTCCACCCCTGTGTAGCCATTTCCATCTCAAATGACAGACGTTAAAATACCAAGGGTCTTTGGGGTCCAGCCCCATGGTTCTCTTTGGGGTTCAGATCAAATACTATAGAAGGTGAACAGAACTTCTTTTCTTGGGGTATCTGAGGGCAAACGAATTCTCTCACAGTCTGCTGTTCTAAATAATTCTCTTTTTTTGCTTCTGTTCTAATTCTTCTGCCCTACTTCTAATTCCTCCTAGATTCTTCTCCTCTAGCCTAAAAATTCTCTTTCTTGCAAGAGACTTGAAGTAATAAAAACATTGTAACAGTTACCTCTCGTTGGTCAAAAGCACTTTCCTAGGGTAAGCAATAAGGAGACAAGCCATTTACCACAGTGAAACAAGGATTTTAAGGTTTCAGGAATAAGACTGTGTCCAGACAGGGGGCACAGAACCCAATGACTAACTTTGACACATAGGTATATTGTCAGCAGACTTGGCAAGTGGAGAATTGGCATGGTTTTCTTAGTGTGCTTTGTGTAGCAACCTTGGTTGGACACCTGTGACTCTGACCTTGTGCATACCTGTAAAGTTTTGAACTTCTGATCTATTTACAGAAAGCGTTTAGTCTAGTTTGAACTTGCTCTGAGGTAAAAGTGAGCGAATTGTGTGCAATTAGTCTGAAAAAAAAAAGAACAAAACAGGATTTTCAGTGTTTACAGTCCTCAGGAGACAAATAGTTCTACTTATGAGGCGTATCTATTCTGTATATCACACTATACAGATAAATGAAAAGCCATTTGCCTGACCATTCACAGATATATATGTGCCCAGTAAATGGAATGTTTTCATGAGATAAATAGACAAGCAGTGGGAATATATGCAAGGCTATTCTTACGGAAGAAACAAAGAGGCACATGATAGAAATTACAGACAGAGATAAACAGTTTTTAGAGTTAGTGGTCCTGATAGCCTTGCTAAAGAGGACTATATCCATCAGTGTCTGTTGGGTTGAAAACTTAACTATCAATTGCCATATTCTGTATATTTAGACATTAAAGGGGTAGAGATGATAATGAAATGGCTTGACTGTTTGGGCTTTTAATAACATGTGAGTTAATGGAGTTACCATGTGACCATTCAGAGTTATTCTGTCAAGAAAATAGTCACTCTATTTATTCTATATAATTAAAGCTCAATTAAGCTATTGGTAACATTTTAAATTTTGTAGGTGGTTTTGGTGGTTTAAATGGTGGTTAATGGTTTTCTAAAGCCTATTCCCAAGTTTGTCTCATTTCCATCAATTCTCCTGAGCAGTATGTTACGAACTCACTTTCTTTGATGTTAGGATGTCTTTATGTAGAGTTATTTTGCTAAATTCCCTCTCTGGTTTTAGTTTTGAAGTATTTGTTATAACAGGTGGGTGATGATTTCTTGGGTTCATTTGGCTTGTATTCATTATAACTTCATGGATTTCTGACGATTTATTTTCTGTATTTTGGAAACATCTGTGTACCTCCTCAAATAGCTCCCTTCCCCCATTCCTTTGCTTTCTCTTAGGACAACCCAATGCCTCGAGAAGACCTCTCCCATCTGACTGTAGTTTTTTAATAGGTTTTCTTTGTATATTTCATATCCTTGTTTGTTTGCCATTTGTCTTCAGTTGACTTATTTAATAATGTAGTGTCCTACTTTTTTACTGAATGTTCTGTTTAAACATTCAATCTGTTTTTTATTTAATATGCTCAGTATATGTTTTTAAGGAATGACTATACTTATTAAGAAGTGACTTCTATTCTCTATAGGAAATTTTAAATTCTACCATTTGTTTTCTTCAAATTTTACCTCTGGTATTTTAATGTTCATTTTGAAAACTGCAGAGACTGGTTCATGGGTGGGTAGGTTTTAATCATTTTTCTCTTTTCATTCAACTTATTATGGTTGTGTCTGGAAGTTATTGATTAAGAAGAAAATAGTATTCATAAATACGGAAGACTGGGTAAGGGAGATGACTCAGTGGATAAAATGCTTGTCATGCCTGTACAAGACCCTGAGTTCAAATCCCTAGAACCCACATAAGTCAGTGCATGATGGGAGTCAGAGACAGGAGAATCTCAGAAGCTTTGAGCCAGTGAGCCTGGTGTCCTAACATAATTACCAATGTAATTTAGGTAATTCTTATCATACTGAATGAATGAAATATCCCAATCAGTATTCACTTTGAAATAGTATAAAGTTTGTTAAATTTTTTATTTACGCATGTTTCTATAGCTAAGTATCTACATACACTTGAAGATCCCAACACTGTATGTATATATATTTGACATTAAATTATTTTTCTGACCAATAATACCTGATCTTCTAAAGGAGTCATGTCTAGCCACAAGTCATCACAACATATGAAAAAGTAATATATTTCAGTCACCTAGTTACCTCAGAAGACTGGAGCTGCTGACGTAATAGCCCTTTTCCATGGTTTGTTATTGTGTCTAGTGAATTAGACTATCAGTTTGGAGCTATGAACCTTGAAAAGAACAAGTGATGTCTGGAAATTCTTCATTGCCCATTAACAATGTCAGGTTTGATGTCCCAGCACATCAAAAGCTGGAAGTATAATTTTAATGAAAGATATTCATTCTACATGGGATTGTATCTCTTTAAAATTAGAGCACACTTAAATATTTGAGATGTGTTTATGAAAATTTACCTACATGTTCAAAGCAAATTTTAATAGTATAAAGCAAATGAAATTATTTTGTGGTTGCTTATTTTGTTTTCATTTAATTATAAAATTTTGGTAACATTGTACAGAGAAAATAGGATTGTACCATGTAGGAAAATAAATTCCATTAATTAAAATACTATTTCTGCATTAACTGGAAAAAAATCTCCTTCTAGGCTATGAAGTAAAGGACTTGCATACATAATTTTACTTTGACCTCACAATTATCCTGATGTACGACTAACTATATATCTCTTTAGAGTTCCAGATGTGAAAACAAGGAATTTGCAAGTTCAATATAAAATAATTTGCTCATAATTGCAGTATTTTGTTTTTACTGATGGAGTGATTTTCCAAGACAGGGTCTCATGTCCGTAAGGTTTGCTTTGAACTCTAGATTCTCCTCTCTCTGCTCCCTAAGCGCTGTTGATTATGGGGTGTCCCACCTTGCCTGACTGCTTATTATTAACAACAGACCTACAAATTAGATATCAACAGGCCAGTCTTAGCCTGTCTTTTAACTTGACTATACGTTAGACAACATCTTCTAGCTGTGGCTGCTGGCTTCCCAAGCAGATGGGAAACAGAACATATCACACTTTCTTGATGAAACCTGTAGGTGTAACTCTTTCTCTGCCCTGCGACACGCATGATCATTATTTTCCCCTCTCAGGAAGTTTCACACTTAGAGCTGCCTTCCTCAAGGCACAGCATCCTCCCGTGGGAGCCAGGCTGTGAAATTGAATCAGACAGAAGATGATGCTTCTGGAGTCTCAGTGAGAAGTTGATGGGTACATGCTGTAATTTGTGTTTTGAAGGTAAATGTAGTGTAAAAATTAGAAGGGGATATAAAATTATATTTTCATTTTCCTTCAAGTCAAAGACAAACATTTGCTTCTACAATGTACAGATGAAGAGCAGTGTGTGTGTGTGTGTGTGTGTGTGTGTGTGTGTGTGTGTGTGTGTTCCAAACTCTCAAATATACTGTGTAAGTCTTGGTTCACACTAACACATTTTCACTTCCTTGCACCCATCTAACCCCAAGCACATATATATGTACACTCACATACAAACTCACACATCAAGGAGCTAGCAGATAATGATATATAAAATTTTGCACATTTGCCCAGAGAGATAGCTCAGCAGTTATGAATTCATGCTGTTCTTTCAGAGGACCCAAGTTTTGCTCTCAGAACCCACCCTTGTCAATTGGCTCACAGTTGCTGCTATTCCAGAGGATCAGATGCCTCTTCAGGGAACTTACACTCACCTTCACAGATACACACATACACACAGCTAAAATGAAAACTAAAAATGAGCTCTTTAATGTATTTATGCAACATGCATATATATATATATATGACAAGAACTCTTGCCCATACTTGCATTTTCCCCCTAACACATACCCACATATACACACTAAACGAGAATTTATTATTACCGAATATTGTTCACTGTGGACCAACTTTCAGGGGTATAGGGACATTTCTAATTGATGCCAAAGTTAAGGAACTAAAGCACTGTGAAGCTGTTGGACTCTTCAAGGTCGGTTAGCCACTGACACAGGGAAGACATGAAGACTCACTGACTGAGTTTTCACTAATCTCTTCCACATCTCCTGTCATCATCTTTACAGCACTTCTGCCAATCCTCTACCACAACAGACTTTGAGAATGTGTTTGCCCCCCTCTTGACTTGGTGCCTGTGCCTGCTGCACTTATACAGTTGCTATTTAGGACAATCTCAGAGGTTCAAGCAACACAGAACATGGCAGACCCTTTTGATCAGTAAAGAGCGAACTGAATTCTTGTTACAACAGAATAAATGTCATCTGGAAGTGAGAGTATGTAAGGGTTTGACCACTGCTGACCCTTTCACGGTGCAGCAGAGCCAGAAAACATAGCTGCTCTTGTGACCGCGTCTTCAAGAGAAACCATCCTAGGTATGCAGTTAGTGTTCTAGCCTGAGGGCACCAAGGTCAACAACTCTAATAGCAAATCTTAATTCAAGTTATTTCAGCTGTTGACTGCTCTCATGATCCCCTGTGTATGCAAGTGATTTAACAGAAATGGAAATGTTGAGGAAAAAGGCAAAACAGCCGTCAGAAATAATATTCTCTAGCACTTAGAGTTAAGTAAAGTGAGTAGATAAACTCAAAATCCCGCAACAGTCTGAGTGTTTACAGCTTTTGATTAGCTCTGGGATGCAGAGGCCTGGCTTCAGTGCTAATGGGAGGAGGGAGAAGGGTTTCAGTGGCGGTAATGCAGGATGTGATTGTGGTGTGCTTGCAAATGCCACAGAAGGGGTATTTAGAAAACAGGCATTTCTACAGTTCTGGGGCCTGGGAATTACAGAATGGAGGCAGTGGCAGACTTGAAATGTGGTGAGGGCAAGCTTTCCTGTTTGGGTATACCTGTCCACTTATGTTCGCACAGGACAAGAGATTGCATCTGTCATGGTCCTTGGTATAGGGTCCCTAACTCCCTGGCAAAGTGACTGAATTAACTCTGTGACCCAGTCACCTCTCTCCCCTCCCCCAACTCTCTTCCGCTTGGAATACAAAGGAGACTTTTGAGAGCACTTAAAGACTCAACCTATCCAGCAGAGCCATTGTACACTCTACAGTGATAAGAATATCTTTGCTATAATGGTTTCTTCACAGGGAACCATTATTTTCAGCAACTGTATAGTTAAATGATATTTATTTAAAGAAAGCTGACTAGACCAGACATATGAGTGAGTGGGACTAAGTGCAGCCTGGGGAAGAAGAATGCAGAAGAATGCAGAAGGAGGCCTAATACTCTATGTGATCTGAGCTCTCCTCCTGCTGATGGGAGGCTCTAGAGAAATACACCGCTTTACAACCAAAGATCCTGAGATAATAGGCTACATAAAAATTCATTGAGAAATTGGTCCCTCAAGATATTTAAGTTTTGTGTTATAACTTACAGCATTTATATGGGGCTAAAATTTCAAGTGGAACACTAAATTAGATAATCTCTACAGCCTCTTTTTAATTTTAGAAAGTACTAAAGAAATTCTTTAGCAATTTGAAGATTTTTACTTGTCCTCCCCAACCCCGTCAGCTGAGGAATGAATTGTGGAAATCACCCTATAATGTTTTTTTAGAGTTGGTCACTTTCTGCATATTATAATCCTTGTAAAATATCACACCCTGGACCAGACCTCTGAAGGGAGATATGACAGACAGATGTCAATCTAGTGAGATAACAAAGCTCCTGTGCTTCGTGCTCCCATATTGGAATAAGTTACCTGGGTTTCCACGACTACCCCGGCATAAAGCACAGGTATTAATTCTACCAGTGTCTTTGGTGTCCAAAACAGCAAGAAGGTGCATCTTGCTGAGGAAAGTATTCCAACAGCTTCAGGTACAATGACAGACAAAACCTAATTTTCTATGATGGCTATTTCCTGTCTGATACTGTGCTTCTTTTAGTGTATGTCTTGGTACTAGTTCCAAGGAGTGTAGCAGACATTTCTTCTCTTCTTGATCTCTGCAACACTTTAGATTTCTAAGGTCGAGGCTGTTTTCTTTATCTTCAAGTACTTGTAGGCTGTCTCAATACCTTTTATGTAGTATTTACAAAGAACAACATAAAATATGGAATCTAATTCCAGAAACCCTTCTAAAGGTCTACAATATGTTAGGTGACAGCTTTCATCATTTTCTCTTGAAGGAAGTATCCTGCTTTCTGAAATACATATCTTTTATACTGCAAATAAAGAGATAAAGCATTTTGTCTCTGTCAACTAATATATTTTTCATCAGATCACAGTAAAAATCTGGAGTGCATCCTAGATCTCACAACCTTCACTTGGATAAGTTAACCAAGGTACCTAGATCACACCTTATAATATTTTTAAGGAAATGAAAACCTTCACAGCAACTGCTTCCAAGGATATTCCCATGCCCTCATTCCTGATGTCTCTACACTATCATTTTGAGCAGAATATGATTTATCTAGTGTGTTCTCAAAGATTTTTTTCCTAATTTGTCTCAAAAGTCACATGTTTTATATTAGGTGGTACACTAAAATATGTAAAACACTGTAAACTAAATTCATACGTCAACTTTTCCTTTAATATTTTTTCTTGTAGCATTCTGTCATGAGCTATTGTTGTCCTGTACTATAACAATTCAATGGGACATAGAAGAAATCACAGGTCAGAGTTGGAGCAGAAATGGTTAAATATAAGCTCTTGTTTGGCTATATAATTAGAATAATGTAATCACAGAGCGGACAAAATGGCTACAGAAAGGTGAATAGGAGTGTGTTCAAACAGGCTTCAAAAAGAGGAAGCATTCTTTTAATTGGAGATATGAAATGCAGTATGGCATTCAGAGAAAAGTAACATGAACAACAGAAATGCAAATATGAAGTTATAGTGAAGGTGCATCCTATGCCTTGAAGATTGTTTAAATTGTACCCTTTAAGGGGGCATTTAGTATCTTAAAAGCATGGCTAGTTTAATGTATTGGCACAGATGGTCAGATGATTTGACACACAAGGTTTCACCTGCATGGTGATATAAACAGATAGACATTCAGCAGCAACCAGACTTCAGATTCTAAAATTTTTCCCAGCTAACAATTCTCATTCAGTAGGACCCTGTGTCTTATTGTAGCCAAAATTAACACTCATTCAAGGACAATTATGTCTTGGTTTGGATATGAGTTAACTCCCTGAAGTTACGCTGAGTTCAGTCACCCACATCGTAAAACAATGGCATTGAATGGTGAAAAGTTAATATAAATGTGACATTCAGAGGTGATGCATTGGAAAATTGATGAGAATGGATCATTAGGTTGGGGACTAGTCATTAAATCTTGGTGGCCTGACAGAGGGAAAAGGACAGATCCATGAATGTTCTTCATTGATGTAAGCCTGCACTATGGAATACTCTCCAGATTCCCAGTCATGCCTGGGATTACCTTCCAGATTCTAAAATTGTAAAAGCAAACAAACTTCATAACCATGGTAATAAAAGCACACTGCCAACAATATCCTCCCATATTGCTAAGTGGTGATGTTAAGGGAATTAGATACATGTTTCTTGTTCTTCCCATTCATATTCAACAGACACCTGAACTCACATTTCACTGCAGCACTGTTCTCGGTAGCCCAGAAAAGAAAGCAGTCCATGTGTGTATCTATTAATAAGTTAATGTAAGTACTGTGGTATGTATACACTATGAAATACTACTCACCATGAAAGGAGTCCTGTCATTTGCATCATCATGGTCAACTGGAGATCTTGTTAAGAGAAATAGGTGAGGCACACACAGGAGACAGCCAGGTGCTCTCACTTATATGTGGGATCTAAAAGTGCTGGCTGGGTATCAAGTTATGATAATATGAAATTCAAACTTATTGCTGTGCTCTTGAACAAGGACATGAAGAGAGTTAACAATCAAAAAGTTAGAATAAAGGAATTTGAAAGTTTTCACCATAAAAGAGTGACAGATGTTCAAGGAGAAATGGTTGAGACCCTATTTAAACAGTATACAGTGTGTTGCATACCATAGCATTTCCTGGGATGAGTCCCAATCTCTTCTCTTTTGCTATAACAAATACTCCTACCAATATCAGTTTAGAAGAGGAAAAGTTTACTGGACATCATTTTTTGGCATGCATGCAGGCAGGATTTTCAGACAAATGATCATACCACATCCAAAGTAAAGAACAGAGAAAAGCAAATGCACCCTTGCCACTTGCTTCCTTGCTTACTGAGCTTTCTTTACTGCTCATACAGCTCCAGGGCCTAGAGAATGGTGTCACTCAGAGTGGGATGGGTCAAGTGCAAATCAAGGCAATTTCCCACAGACTTGTCCACAGCCAATATGATATAAAAAATTACTCAGTTGAGACTCTTTACCTAGATAATTATAGGTTGTTTCAAGTTGAAATTTATAGCCAACCACCAAAATACTGTACTAGTATATAAAATTTTGTGTTTATATCCATCATGTTAAAATTAACCTTGAAGTGACAATTAGTTTTTTTCTCTTCCAAATGTCTTCCACAGAAGAGGCATTATGCCAATATAGGTATATTTCTTCCAGTCAGATATTACTATCTTAGTTAGATATTTATTTACTGGGACAGACAACTAAGAGGAAAATTTTAAAGACAGTGCAGCTTTAAATTGAGTTTAATATTTGAGGATAATAATCTGAGAAAATGGTTCTGTGTTTTGGGGACTACATTATGTGATGTGTTGAATCAGAGTTCTGAGGTAAGATAAGCTACTCAGCTCATGTCCACAAGTAAGATGAGAGAGAGATAGGAGGGAGATGGAGGGAAGGTGGGAGGGAGGCTAGAGAGAGAAAGAGCGAAACTGAAGAGGTACCCGCAGGGCAAATCCCCAGTGACCCACTTCTTCCAACTGGATACAACTTCTAAGGTTGCAACACTCGCCAACAATCATCTGTTCCCCACGTGAGCCTGTTAGATAAATCTCATATTCAAACTGTAATAAGCTTCTTGGGAAAACTTAAGACCACATCGTAGGTGGTAAATGAAATTATTAAAATTTTTTAAGCTCAGAAGGAAAATTCACTTTGGTGTTAAATTAAAGAGATTTAAGGTTATTACAAGAATCCACAGTGACTAGGGAAACAGAAGTTATATCTGCTCAAGGCTATTTGTTATTATTATTAATTCACTGATTACTTATGATTATATGGCAAATGTTCCATTTCTCCTTAAAGTATTGTTTTAAGGAATTCTCTTTGTTACATTTGTTACTCTGACTACATCTGAGACAAAAAAATTCAAATCAATTTTAGATCTAATAATAAAAGTCAATATTACTAGTTCTCCTAAAATGTTAAATGGATAAAACCTCTATTATGTCCTGTATTATGTTTCACAGCCGTCATAGTTCTGTGAATCACACATGCTAATGGTCATGATGATAGAACGCAGAGTGACAGCATCTAAGACTGATGTTTGTAGCTGGAACAACATAAGATTGCTAGTCCCAGTGATAAATGAGTGGAGAAACTATACTTATTTTCATTTTCGTCAGATCTACACCTACTACTTACCTCTCTGATCTTTCTAAGTGGAATATGCCTTCCAGACTCCCATTTCTTGTGCCAAATGAGTTCTTTGAATTTGAAGGATAGTGTCAGTTTTGAGACTGTTTCTAGAGAAGACTGAAAAGTTACATAAAGATTCTGAGCATAAGAGCCTCCATTGTCACCAGAACATCTGTGACTACTTCAAGAGACCTCTGTGGTTGGGTTTGTTGAGTGTGGAAGTTTCCTTATAGGGCAACAACAGGAAAGGTCATTCATTTGTCCCTCCCCTGGTATTCTTCCTTCTGCACCTCCTGGCCATTTGTCATTCTGCCCGGATTTCATGTGGCCTCATGATCTTGGAAGGTGCTAGATATAAGGACTGGAAGAGTTACCAGGAAGGGTCTTGGTTTATGCAGCTATGGGAAAGTCATCATCCATGCTGGGGTAATGCTGTTTATTGTTATTGCTGCTTTGGGGGTTGCTATATTTCTGTAGGTAATCCCTTGCCCTTGATCTGAAAGTAAACCAAATCAGCTCATTATCTGCCCAGGTTGGACTTTTCTAGAATTCTACTTGGGTTTGTTGCTGGAGCTCTATAAGGAGTGGCTGCAATGTTTCCCTAGAGTTCAAAATCCTTAAACAACTGGACACTGGATTTCTGTTTTTGTCTTTTAAAATAAGTAGATATAAAGCTGTGTACCTAAAGTACAGTGTTCTATTGGGTTGCCATAGCTGAAGAAAATGTTTGCTATTAATTTGTTTATTTTGTTACTCATAACTTTAACCTATGCACAGGTAGAAGTCTGAACATTGTATGAAGAATAAATTTCTCAGTCATATGACCCAACCTTCAGCTAGAAAGAAACTACACATATTTTAAGAGAGAATTTCCCTGACTTTAAGGATTTAATCTTAATACATAAAAAATGAGTCAGCCATTTGGATTAGGGGAAAACTTTTCAAGGCCAGTCTCTACTGGAGAAAATGAGAGAAGAGGTAGGAGCTGTCAACACTAGAGAAGAGCATGTGAATATTGTGGAGGAAGGGCCATCAATGATGACTTATTTTATGGAACTTCAATGTGTGATTGTATTATCCTTTGGAATGGTAATCATACCAACTAAAACATTTTGAGGTGACAGAAACATATTAAAGAAAATAATATATAAACTCAAACATAGTGGAACTCTTGTTAACATCAGAAATGCAAGGCAGTGTTGCAAGGAACCACTTGTTCATCCTGGCCGCCCAGAACCGAGATAATCACACAGAAACTATATTCATTAAATCACTGCTTGGTCCATTAGCTTTAGCTTCTTATCCGTTAACTCTTACAACTTAATTTAACCCATTTATATTAATCTGTATATCACTATGAGGTCGTGGCCTACCAGCAAAGTTTCATCACGTCTATCTCAAGTGACAGATCCATGGTGTGACCTGACTCCATCCTTCTTTCTCCCAGCATCGGTCCAGTCCTCCCTGCCTACCTAAATTCTGCCCTATCAACAGGCCAAGGCAGTTTCTTTATTCATTAATGGTAATCACAACACATAGAGGGGCCCCATCAAGGCAGTCAGTACACTGCTGAGAAAGAGATGTCATAGTTTCCCTCTTACACGAATCTGGTCACTAAGTGAAGTGTGGAATGCAACACTTCAAAATGCTTGGAAGAAAAGCTAACACTAGACCTCAACTATTTGATATGTTCTGCTTACACGCCAGGAAAGAAATATGTTAACGGATTTCAAATTGGATTTCACCAAATACTGAGGACTTTCACATCCCCAGCTTTACTCTGAGGGTTAAGGAAATAAATGTAAAGAAAACTCATCAAACTTTGACTCATTAAGTCATTATTTCACCTTTAATTTTAGGACAGAAAGCAAGTATAGGGAAATACAACATGAAGTTTGACCAGTTGATTAACTTGGTGTGAGTATGGAAAATATGCCAATAATGACGATGTGACTAGAGACGGTAAGAAGCACCACCCATTGGCCTTTCCACTTCTTTGTGTTAGATCAGCATGGGATGGGTTCGTAACTGGCTGTGATGCCTTGCTAGAGCATGTCCCTTTCACAACTTTATAGACCTAAGGAACAAACATATTAAATCTGTACTTTTATGAGGAAAATAGCTTCAAATCTTACTACTGAGGAAAATCCATTGTTTTTATGATTCTGAAGACAAACATATGTGATAATACTATTAATACTATATTTTGCATCTTGTGTTTGAATGTACCCTACTGCTATAAATGAAATTAAGAAAGATAACAGAAGTGCTGTAGCTGTCAACTCCACAAAATATGCCTCAGAAACTTAGAAGGTTGGGCCTATATTTTGTACCATTCTTTTGAAACAGCTCATCCCACTCCCTGTGGTAGAAGGCTTTCAGAATTCATGTTCCCTGTGGTTCTCCATTACGTTTCTGTTGCAGGTATTATTGTAGGCTCAGCTTTCCTCACTCGAATCTTCTTGCTCATCTTTTAACTCTCAGCAATGATGTGCCTTTGTTTCCAGCTAAGGCTTGCACTTCTGCCAATATCTTTCCTGTATTTTCAGGAAGAAATATTTTTTTTCTGTAATAACAGAGACATTATACATCTGCACTTTGAAAGAGCCAAAATTCTAATTTTACTTGTATGTGATTATTTGTTTAAATTAGATTGTAAATTACACATGAAGAGAAGAAAATGTCTTTGCCTCTGTAGAGTATTCATCTGTGTTTTTATTCTCAAAACAGCATTTATTCCCACGTCTTTACAATCAGTTTCTTTGTCTAAATATAGTTCCTTATTACACAGGGAGTTGAAATACATCAGTTAAATAGATTGGATTCATTATGATATTTTCTGTTGTAATGTTTAGATCATAATTGTCAGCCTGAAATATATTATGCAGTCAGAATTTGAAAAATGGCAAGATTTAGAAATTCTCTAAATGTGTATTAGCATCTACAGACTCCAAGGATGTTCATATTTCCCTGCCATTATAAAACCCAGCATATAAAGAACCTAAAATTCAAATCTGCTGAGCAATAAAGTTGACTCACATATTTCTTTTTCAGTAATCATTCTGACCTTTGTTTTCCTCAGGGGACAGTTTTGCTCAAAATACTTGTGCAAAGACATGAACAGCATATTGACTCATCATGACATGTGAGTTAGGACCAGAGGATGGTCAGTCTGCAGAGGTATCACCTGTGTTGAACAAATGTCTACAGTCTGCATATCAGCTACGGCCATGGTTAGAACCCAGAACACCCTAACTGTTACCTTCATGGAGTAGCAGCCAGTTTCCCACTTTAGCCCAACCTCCATATGGAGACTGAATTGCAGACATGAAAAGTTAACAAGCAAATATTTGCCCATGATAGTCTCTCATTAAGACATGTATATTAGTTATTGTTCTGACTCTAACAAAACCTGTCCAAAGTGACTTTATAAAGGAAGCATTTATTTTGCTTTCTAGGTACAATGAGGATATAGCACGTTATGCTAGGGCAGTCCTGACAGGAACAGAGAAAAGCATCAAGAGTGAGAATGCCATGAGAGACGAATCCTGGCGCTTGGTTTCTTTGTCTTTTCCATTCACTTGTGTACTTCCAACAACAAGATACTCCTACCAACGGTTAATGTGGCTCTTCTCACCTCAAGCAGCCCAATTTAGAAAAGCCCCTTGTTTGTGCCTGGAGGTTCTTCCCCTAGCTGATTCTAGATCCTGTCAAATCAGCCACAATGTCATGTCAATGACTGTGGTGTTTGCGATGTGTGGTAATGAGCCCTGCAAACTGAGGCCTGTCTGAAATGACAGTGCTGCTTAGAGTGAGCTAGTCTTTAAAGACTGTTTCACCCATCCCGCTTCATCCATTTCCCGGTGTGCTAATCACCAATGTGGCTCCAATCTGGTTACTCAGCTTAGGTAGCATAAAAAAGTACGTTATTATTTCTAAGCTTGGTTCCAGTTTCTTATTATGTTGGTGCAGAAGTTGCCTGCCTTTTCCTCAATCTTTTGAATCTTCTTGGATACAGCTATGAAACTATTCTGAATATTATCCTGGGGTCTGCTTGGTCATCCTGTGGAAAGTAAAATACTCCATGGGCAAAAGCAGAGCCTCAGAGTAACAGCAGAAAGGGACAGGGGAGTCAGTGCCTAGAGCTCATAGGAAGCCAGAATTCAGGAAAGAAGTTTCAAATCATTATCCACCTTTAGTGACTGCAAAAGAGAGGCAGAAACCTCATTAAGAATGTGAGCAAAACTAAATAATAATTAAAACTGCCCAAGGGGAATCAGAATGAGCCTCTACCAATGGTCTAACTTTCTAAAATTGTAAACTCAGACAATTCTTATTGGTGCTTTAACTGTATTATTGAGTCTTTTAGTTTTGATATAATCAATTCAGTGGATATTTTGGTCTGGATATTCCAATGATGCTTAGGTACTTATTTCACTTTTACAGAGTTTTTGTTCAGGCATCATAATTTGTTTTTTCTTTTTTATTGAAAATAGAATTTTTTCATATGACATTTTCTGGAACTTTCCAAATACTTCTCCCTATTTCTCCACTTACCCAAATCCATACGTCTTCTTGTTCTCTTTCATTAGGAAATGAGCAAGTATCTAAGAGACAGAGGCATGGGGGAGAGAAAAAAAAACCTGGAAAGGACAAAACAAACTAATAAAGAGGAGAAAATAGAGCCAAAGAAAAAGCACAAGAAATACATGTATATGCAGAGATACATGTATTTGCACACACAAAAATCCAATACAAATAAAAAACCAGAAATTATAATATAAAATAGAAAAAAACACACCCATACAAAACACTATGAGACAAAAAATTAAAATAAAATACCCTCCAAAAACACTACTGAGTTCATTTTGTGTTGGACATCTACTTCAGTAGTGCATGGGACATACACTTAGGTGTAGTTTGTACATCCAATGAGACTCTATGGGCAATAACTAACTTTTCTTTGTGAGCAAACAGCACCTGGAGCCAGTATCTGGTTTAGGATGGGGCCTGTGCCCATTTCCTCTTCCAGAGCTGGGCCCCCATCTGGGTTGGACCTGCATCAGTCCTGCTCTGTCTACAATGTCCTATTTCCTTAGTGTCCTCCATCCCCAACGCTTCTTAAAGTCTTTCCACCTCTTCTTCCTCAGTTTATTCAGACCCAAGGAGGAAAGAGATTTTATGGAGATATCACATTTAGGATTAAGTTTTCCAAAGTCTTTCACTCTCTGCATATTGTCCAGCTGTGAATCTTCATATTAGTCCCAATCTACTCCAGGAAGGAACTTCTCTGATGATGGCTGAATAGGGCACTGACCTATGAACATAGCAGAATGTCATCAGGTGTCATTTTATTGCTACAGATCTTTAGTGGAACAACATTTGGTTTTCCATAGACCTATGACCTATCTACTCTTAAAGTACAATAGTTTTGAGATGTGTTGAAAAGGTGGACACTTATAAATTTATAAATAAAGGATTACTCTTCTAAGAAAAATGATAGCATTCTCTCTGATGCCTGAGTAACATCAAGTTTTTATGAAATACATACAGCTGCACTCACCTTTCTCTGAGCTGGTCTTTTAAATAGGATCTGAGGACTGAACTGAGTTATCATTGGATATTCTATCAAATCTTATAATACAGTTTCTCTAAGATCTACTGAACTTAGGATCATAATGTAAAATCTTCATTAGAAAAGAAATGAAAACTTCCAAGCACTTACTTGCACATATTCTATTCATTGAAAAGCAGTATTACTGATCTTCCTTGCTAGAGAAGATGCTATATTAGTGAACTAACAAATTGATTTTCTTGAAAAATTATTTAAAGATTTTTCTCTGTCATGAATGGTAATTGTCCTTCTATTTCTAGAAACTTTGGGAAATGTTGTTCCTTCTATGAGAAAACTGCTTATAATTGAACTCAGAAATTACAATCAGCATGATATAGCCCTGGAGAGAAGCAGATATGAAATATAGATTTGAAACACTGCCGTCCCAGGGGAAGAATATTTGTTAGGTTATAACTGCACTTGAATTTGGATAACAGTCTGAATGGAGTCAATGATATTGACATTAGGGACTTTCCAGATTGATTTGTATTGAACAAAAATACAAATAAATATGTATTTTAACTTCCCACTGTGATGGTATGACACAGTCTTTTCCATTAAAACTGCTTGTTGTTTATATAACAACCCAGTTTATTACTGTAACCATTTGAAAAGTCGCACATGTGTTATTTTTACCCTGTAATCACTAGACTGAGGGAGTCAGTATTCTTGTAAACATATCTGTAACTGGCACACACATCCTCACGTGTATTCATTTCATTTTAGAAATATGTGTAGCTGTGAGAAGTTTCTTAATTTGATGCCATTCATGTAATTTTCACATGTCAAACCATTCAGATCCATTGCACTTATTTTAATTGAATCCTGGTGGGTTTATAAAGTCAGTTCCTGTTCTTTCCTCTGTGACTAGCTGCATTAGAGGAAGATATTAAATGAAAGGTGCTAAGAAACTACCCTGCTTCTTTAATCAAGTACACTTTGCTTATGAATGTGTTCTTTGCATTAAGGGGTCTCCTATGAACTTATGTCAATCAATAGCTCTATTTCCAAAGCTTATCTAAAGCTTATAATAAAATTAAATCCTTTCAGAACAATGGTATGTGAAGAGGTATATTTTATGAGTTAAATTTTTCACATGGTTTTTGTTCATGCATTTCATTCTTGAAATTCATTTAAGATGAATAGACAGATACCATCTTTGGTGGGCCACTTACTCATTTTCTTTAGAGAACATTCTAAAGCTGAATTAGCCCTTTGCTATAATTTAATATTTCTTTTGTAGATTCTAAAATCACACACAAAGAATGTAATCACAAATATGAAAGTCCCAACAAAATTAGTATTTCCTAATTTTAAGTATATTTGTTCAAGGATTGTTTTAAAATTGCCAGTTGCCCTTTTATTTTAAAGTTCATTTTCTGTCTCTTGGCATGAGACATTATTTTATTAAACATGATGCTATTACCAGCATTTAACATTTAATATTAAAGGTAGATAAGTAATCTATTGATTACTATAAACCCTATGAAGGTATGTTTCTTGAAAACCTTATCTGTATTGGAAAGAACGGTATGTCTCTCAGAAACTTTTTCTTAAGAAAAAGTTTAACACAGCAAGACCCTCACATTGGCCTGACAAGTATTGACAAAATGTTAAGTACAGGTCTCAGATATATGCCATTGAAAAGGAGATTTTAGTTTTTCAGGCTGCCCAGACTTGAATGATAACAAAAATGTATTAATTACAACGTTATTTGGCCAATAGTTTAGGTGTTTTCTTAGTTAGATCTTATATTTTAAATTAACTCATTTATATTAACCTATGTATCACCATGAGGCTGTGGCCTCCTGATAAGGTTCCAATGTCTTTCTCCTTCAGCAGCCACATGGCATCACTCTGACCCTACCTTCTACCCCCTGCATTCAGTTTAGATTTCCTGCCTAGCTCTATTCTGCCATACCATAGGCCAAAGTAGCTTCTTTATTAACCAATGGTTATAAAACATATTCACAGTATGCAGAGGGGAATCCCACATCATCTCCCCTTTTCTGTCTAAATTTTAAAAAAAGGTTTTAACTTCAACATAGTAAAATTAGGTGTAACAAAACTGGTATCAACCAACAATTATACTTTCAATATTTAGTCTATTTGCATCTTGAAAGCTTCATATCTAATTTATGTTTTATCATAACTAATAAAAACTCTAACTATCTGTCTTCAACTCCATCAAAGAACACAGAAGGATAAAATATTACCAAAGTAAACAGGAAGTTTATTGTAAGCAGCTTCTAAAACTATAGAATTGACAGACACATTTTACTGTCTGGACAGTCACCCAAAGTTCTTCTGTCATGTAGGGGAATTCATCTTTAGCCTACAGGCCTACAGTATCTCACGGACTTTTCCATGGAGCAGGAAATTTGAAAGACTGTTTCATCTATATTGGCAGTTTATCAGTCACGTTCTTTTGTGTCTTGCACAATGTCTGACAAACTCTTTTATGAAGCAGGATTATCCTACCTTTTTTTTTTTGGCAAGTTCAGCAGTTATTTTTCTGTAAGTCCTGCATATCCAAACTATACAGCATACCATCAAGTAGTCCATGCAAGAGCAGTTTCTTGCCCAAATGGCTAGCCTTGTCACATAGAAGGCAAATTTCTTAATGAGTTTCTTCAGTGCCCATCAACCCCTCTGAATTAATTGGTGCTGCCAGAAGCAGACATGTCTCACTGCCGAGAAAAGTCTCACTTCTTATAGCATTTTAAATACCATATTCTGTAGGTCTTTGAAAGGACTGAAGAATACTTATCCATCTAAAATATATCTCTGTATATCTAGGAAACCTAACTAATATGACTACAAGCTTGACTATTTTAGATGACTATTTGTTAATCTAAAAACTTTAATTATATACTACATTTTTAAATAAGCTGTATAAACATAATACCTTAAACAAGAATAGAAATATACATATAACAAAATTGATCTTTAATTTGTTTCAATACATCAAAGTCCATACCGATGTAAAGTATTCATTTCTATATCATATCCCTCTTTAAATGAAAGCAGACATTTATAAACAATCATTTTGGAAATGTGGGTATTGTTTTCTCCAAGCTGCTTCCTGCTGTTTGTTGGGTGAAGTGTTTTTAGGGTTCATAGAGACCTTTCAGGGGGTTTTGTTCCATCAAACTAAATTAGCCTGGAAGGAATTCACAAGTTCTCACCTTCTGTGGAAACAAAAGCAGAACCTCTTTTCCAAAGTAACATTTCCTTAGACTCAAATGTTGAAGTGAAGATACCTTTGTGTTTGTTTGGCTTAGCAGTCTCAGAATCAAATGTCTCTCTGCAGTTAGCTCATTAAGAGTCAAAAAATTAAAAAAAACCACAATAATATACATAAGTTAGAATTTTTGTGTATTTTCTATTTTATCATGGCTTATTTTTTACTCTTACTTTTTATCATTTTTTATTGTATTTACTCCTTTAATCTATGTCTGTACTATTTTATATTATATGACTTTTATTGTCTCTTTATAGGTGTTTCTTGGAAATGCCACTTTATTATCTATTAATGATTTCATAATTTCTCAACACCTGGAGGCCTCATTTTCCCTTCTTTACAGCAATTTTTCCAGTTCTATTTTATCAAAAGTGCCTTACCACTTTAACTGAATTTGCTTCCATGGTTCACTTATATTTTTTATTGTCATTTTAACTTGGCCCAGAGTAATTTTTTGAATTTTCATTCAAAAAAGCCAGACTTTGTGCATGTGTGTATTTATGTGTATTTCCATACAGGAAATTCGATACTAATTTCTAGGGCAGAAGTGAGTAGGTATAAGATATGCAAGGAAGCCCTGATCACCTCTAAGGAATGTTGCTCATGACCATGACACACTTGTGATTAGCGTGTGACATCCTCCTTACACTTCCTTGTACATGTTTTCAGGCTACTGGCCTTTTATGCTTGTGTCTTTCCATCTCACTCAGATACCAGCAAAGTGAGCACAGCCAGTGTCCACTCTCTTTACTGAGTTAATGCAGCATTTCTGTCCCCTGTTCCCAGCCCTTGTCTATAGGTCAGCTTCACTGGATGCTCAATAATTGCTGTGGTCAGTGATAAACCAAGGGCTGCTGCCATTGCTCTCTCAGAATTTATGTATGTGTCTCTGAAGAGCAAATCTTGTCCAAACCACCTTGACCTCTAGCCTTGATTATTAACTGCTATTTATGTTTCATTTTCTTCATGTTCACTAAAAAAGATCCACCCCATTTTAGGAAAAGAAGTAGAGTCAGTAGATTCAGTGGAGAATGAAAGGGAGACAGACCAGTAATGACTATACCTCCATAGTGATTTTATAAAATATGATATAACACAATTTATTCTAATCAAGTTAAACTACATTCCTCATTCAAGTTAAATGAAGTGAAGTACTGCTAAGGACCTTGTAGCACTTTCCAAAAGGATCAGACTTGAGGTCAGAAAATATCTCTGTGTAGATGAGACTTGTTCAGATCAGCTCAGGGAGTCAAAGAATGAGCCGAGGAAACAGTCATCCTTCACCCCTTTTGTATGTCCCCCAACACACAGTGGTGGGAACAAATTGAGAATCTGCAGAATGTGTGCTTAAACTAGTGGATAATTGGAGATACCAGAAGTCAAAGACTTGTTTTGCTTTTCAAAATACAGCATTTGAAATTCTTTAATAGACCTCTGCTGGGAAAGATTTCTGAATGCGTGTGTCTTCATTTTTAGGATTCCATGTCTTTTTTTCTTTTCCTACACAATTATCTGGTTTCTATAAGGAAGAACAAGTTTCCAAGGTGAAGCTGTTTCTGCCAATACTAATCTTGGAATCAAAGACCTTTTAAAAATCTTGGACTTGGACCATATCTGTCTTGTTTGATGATACAGTGCAGATCCAAGCTTTTGAAAATCCGTGTTTCATAAACCACGTTGTTTTCTCCACTCAGTAAAACACATATTCACAAATCCAACTGAGTCTTTAATAAAGATAATTTAAGAATTTTTTTTAAAGTCCTCAGTCCTATCATTTAAGGGAAAATATCACGAGATGTAATATTTATGAGTTTCAGATGGAGTCATTTCTACTTGTGGCACCCGCATAAATCTAAGGTGGTCCAGGTCATTGTGAAGATGTGTTCTTTTCATACAGTATATTAGAACCACTTTTCATGATTGCACCCTACATTCTATTTTAGTTTAAAAGTTATTCATCAATTTTGACATGAACAAGAAGATAATTGTTTTAAATCACTAAACATCTGACACATTTTTAATTATCATCTATCTTAGTAACTGATTTTCAGCTTTGTTGTAGATAATAAGAATCTCATAAGCATTTTTCAATAGATTGCATATCTGGTCTGTTGTTAATAAGGAGGATAGGTATCTTTTTGAAATTCTTATTTCCCTCCTTTGAATGTTTTCAATACATGAATTTCTAGAAAAATGAGTCTGGAGAGATCACACAGTATTTAAGAGTACACGCTTTTCCCTCACGAGGATTGGAATTTAGATCCTAGTGCCTGGATAACAATGAAACTAACACTCCAGTCCTGAGGGATGCTGGCCCAAGAGCACCTGAGGCTTGCTCACTTTCATCCTAACTGAGAAAACACTCATCAATTAAGGGAGAGACCCTGCTTAAGAGAAGCAAGTGGACTATGGTGGGAAAAAAAATACTAGGAGCCCAATTCTAGCTTCTGCCTACAGACACAGCATAGAAAACACAAGAACACACACTCATACAGAAATACACATAAATAAATAAGCAAATGACTCTTTAAAAGAGAATTGCTAAAAAAAAGTATGAGTAACAATTTAAAGTTTGAGGAAACTCCACATTGCTTTTGCTATGGTTTTGCTAATTAACATTCGTACCAACAGTTTAAAAAACTTCTGTTTCGAGACTCTTCAACCAAAAAAGATATGCTTTTCTAAAATCTTTGATTGGCTCAATGGTAGTCATTTTATTTCGCACACAGTGTGATTCATTGTGGATTTTGTTTAGCTATCTTTTTTGTTTAAAGAGACTGAATATGTAAAATTTGATATCATGCGTTTCCTCTATAAATATTGTCTATGCAAGTCATTTGTCTGTTTTTAAATGGATTTTTAAGGATTTTTTGCTAATTGATTATTTCAGTTTTTAAAATTACCTCATGCTAACCATTCAAAGGTCTGTAAATTGTAAATATTTCCTTCTGTTTTGATGGCTGTCTCCTGTGCCTGTTACTGTCCCCTGAGCTATGCAAATGTTTTGCTTAATTATAATCTTATTTGTCAAGAATTTCCATTTCTGGTCTAGAATTTCCAATTTCATTACAAATCTTACTTTTTAGACAAATATGGATCATTTTCTCTAAATTCTGATAGGTAGTAGAAGGAGTAGACAGGGGAAGTTTCCTTCAGTCAGTAAAATGTTACAGACAGAAGGATTAAGTTTGTTCTTTGGGTGTAGACTGCTACAGCTAAGATATCAAGACACAACTGTGCAATTCAAAATATCCAAGACAGTGGTTACTTTAAAGTTTTTTATTGATATTTAACTGTGTGTGTATGTATATGTATAGATGTATGTGAGTACAGGTACCCTCTGGGTCCAGAAAAGGATATTAAATCCTGTAGACCTTGGCTTTCAGGCATCTGTGAGCTACCCAATATGGGTTTTGGAAACCAGGTCATCTGGAAGAACATCAAACCCGTTAAACACTGATCCATCCTCTAGCTCCACACAGTAGGTTGCAAACATTTGAAAACAAAGAAATGATAAACTGAAGTGAAAAACATAGAAGTAATTTGATTTCTCTCCTTATATGTATGTATGTATATGCAAACTGCATACTGTATTCCGTGTGTGTGTGTTTGTGTCAATTACAATTAGATTTATTTAAGAAGAAATGCATAGTGAATTACCAAGTAAATCCATGACCAACCCTTCTGTTCTTGGGTGTTTCAATGATTTAGAGTTCATTTTTGATGTTAAAACATGTTTAGACCTGTTTGAAGACTCATAAAGTGCATTTGGGTAATTTAACTGAAGAGATGGCACATTAACCATGGGAAATGAAAAGTAGCCTTAATTCTGCAGGTAGAGCCTGTCAAGGCTTTGACACTTTTGCTATTATTGAGATCTCTCGCCTCGAGGGACCCAAGGGCTGTGCATCTCCATAGACCAAGGACACTCATGCAAATGACCCACTTAAAATGAGGCAGGAAACTTTCCCCACGTGTTCACAGAAAATTTGAAGAAATTTAAGGATCAGTGCATAATGAGAGCTTTGGCTGTCTAAGCAGCTAAGAGTCCTTCACAGCTGTAATGAGTTTTTAACATTCTTCCATCTTTGTTATTTGCCTGGCTTGTTCTATATTAGCAGCTCTTTAGTCAACATTATAGAGGCCAGGAAATGGTAGGGTAAAAGTCCCACTAATTCTGGTAAATGTGCTCCTGGAATGAGTTCAATGACTCTATCATCATGCTTCCGTGGTATCCTACCTGCCATTATAATCAAACAGTTCTTAACACCTATTTTTAGGAGAGAAATTAGGTCAAAGTGAAACACTGGTAGACATGGGCTTTATCTTGAATCCATGGAATAAAAAGGGTTAGTAATGATTTTCTCTTTAGCAAAGACAATTGTAATTAATGTATGAAGTAAAGAAGGTCATAGGAAAATCAGTAGACTATAGAGATAGCCAGAAGTGTGCACAAAGGTAAAAGTTATTAGGATTGATTAACTAGACAAAGCCACATTTGTTTCATTTTGCCTAGAACCTCATGTTATTCATTGCTCAAGGATTACAGATAGGCAGTCATCAAGGTAGCTGTGCAGATATAAGTGAATATGTCAGAGAACAATGTTTAAAAGCAAGTTGAAAGCCTGACTCAGTTGTAGGAAAATTATTCCTAAGTACTGCTGTTGTGGAGGAGGGCGCGTGCACACTGAGTCCCCAGTTGTTGGCACTGCTTTTGGAGGTCTAGGTGGTGTAGGTTACCTGGAGGGGAATGTCAGTGGAAAAGGGCTCTGAGATTAGGAGCCTTGAACCCCCCCACCCCGAGTTCATTCACTTTGCTACATATTTGCAGTCCAAGATGTATAGAGATTTCAGCTTCCTCTTCTTGCTGCGATGCCTGCTTGCTGTCATGCTTCCCTGCAAGGATGAACTCACCCTCTGAAACCTTAAGTCAAAATTAACTTTTTTTTTTATACTTTGTTTGCTTGTGGTGTTTTACCACTCAAAAGAAAAGTGGCAAATATGGTGAGGGGGTGTGGAATCAGTCTTCTGGGGGACATATCAGCTGTCATATTGGCAGAGATACAATGAAGTCAGGTAGGTAGGGACCAAATCGTAAAGTGTAGGATAAAGGTGCCACTGAAACTTGTGAAATGAGCTAAAACCCTAAATGTCAGGTTAAAACTGTTAGCTGTACCTTAGAGAGCACACAACCTTAGACATAGTCTATCATTCCATGTCTTTCTGCCCGTCTCCATTCACTACCACCCACACCTGATCCTCTGCTCATCACTGTGCTGTGTTTCCCCACCCATCCTCTTCATCACTGCCATGTGCCTATCGCAGTTGGCCTAGGCTGGGCCCAGTATCAGCAGGATCTCTGGACCATGGGGACTTGGGAAGCCTGAAGCACGTAGTTTCATGTGTTTTTTTTTTAATAAAACCTTTAAAATAATAACATTTTCTCTGGTGAGTATGAAAAGGATTAAGAGGATTTTGAATTTGGATGAGACTTCATAAGAAGTAGCTGGATAAAAGAAATCAGCCATTGTAGAATAATGGAGACCCCCTTGAATCAGAATCAGTGCCCTTAGTTACAGAAACTTCATGCAACTCAATTGTTCTCTTACCTCCACAGTACACACAGTACACACAGTGAAGGGTTTCATCCCAATTACCATTTTGACTTTGACCTTAAAAGACTACATACACAGGAGGGTAGTGGGGGTGCATGCTTTTAATCCCAGCACTCAGGTGGAAGAGGGAGGCACATCTTTATGAGTTCGAGACTAACCTGGCCTACAGAGCGAGTTCCAGGACAGGCTTAAAAGCTACAGAGAAACCCTGTCTTAGAAAAAAGAGAAGACTAGATATCATGATACTTTGGTATCATGGCTGATCATACCTTAGGACTTGTTTTAATCTGCTAGGGCTGTGAAAATTGCACAGAAACACTGTACACTAATGTCAGGCTGTGCTGCAGAATTAAAACTGTGAACTGGTTCTCCATGTGGCTGTACCATTCCTCTGATAATGTCTGGGAAAATGGGTAGCTGGGTGTCCTCAGCAGGGATGGGTGGAGCTTTCAGTCACTCTTTTTCCTGTCTGTTGGCTCGTTTGAAAATAGTGTTCTTTGAAAGAAGAAGATAGACGAGGCCATATTCTTGAGCTTCTTAGTTTTTTTCTGACAAGATATTAATTAATCCCTCCTCCATTTAGTCTTGGTATCTAAGAAATAAGCAGTCTCCAATAAGAACATTGTAGCAGGGCCAACTTTTATGACAACCGTTGGGACAAAGCAATAAAGAGGAACATGATATCAGTCTGAGAAAAGACACTTGCTCTTCAACAGAGGGATGGACAGGAAGTGCTGGTACTTGGGAAGAGTGGATAGCAGTCACTGGGAATATGTTTGTAACCGATGGGAGCAGCCTCCTGAAAGCTCATGATGAACATTTCAGAACAAATAAGAGTCCCCAGAGTGAAGCAGGATGAAAGGATAAAGTTGTGATATTAATAAACTATGTTTACAGAAATGTGAACTTGGAGTTAATGAATCCACATCATCAAAAATCACTCGAGAGTGTGCCATTGCAAATTGTAAATTGGGTGCCAACATGATAGTCTGTCAACTAAACCATGAGCAAAAGACTTTAAAATATACATAATTATCTTCCTATTTTTGAAAATAAAAGAAATGCATTAAAATATTCCTCATTTTCTCTAGGGGAATGTTGTTGAATGCAGAAAGAAGTGTTTTGCATCAGAGCAATTTGAGCACATTGTGGAAGTGTTGGGGGGCAAGAATCTAGACAATTACAAGAGAGCCTTATGCTTGAGCATATTTGAAGCTGCTTGGGCTGCAGCACATGCAAAGACTGGGGACTATTGTGTTCTGAGTTAGTGCTGGGCAGTTGTATGTAGCTGGTCTGAACGTAAGATCCGGGAAGAGTTTCTTGCCTAGATTATCTGACACTAATACATTATCCATCGGACTTATTTCCCAGCAGCTACAGCTCTGTGTGTGTGTGTGGGGGGGGGTGGTGTGTTTATACAAGTAGAGGTCAGAAGAACATACCATATCCCATGGAGTTGTAGTTCACGGGTGTTGGGATACTAATCTTGCTCCTCTGGAAAATCAGCATGTGCTCTTGAATGCTGAGCCATCACTCTAAACCAAGATGTTTAAACTTGAGCATTTGATTTGGTAAATTTTAATTCACACCTAAGACTAAATCAATATAAACCAGTCATTAATTTACATGCCATATCCATCACCCCAGAGTGACTCTTTGAGTTCCTGCCCATCTCCAGACAGCCCGTGTTCTGATATCCACTCCATGCTAGCTCTACATGTTTCAAAACTTCCTTTTGAATATGCAGTTTACGAATGAAAGCACGACAGGTATATCTAATAATCTGGGGATGAGACAGAATAATGGTTAACACATTTTAGATAAGAAATTGTAAAATGTCAAGTTAGAAGAAATAAAAAAGCAAAAAATGGAAATAAGCTAAATTGCAGGATCCCAGGTTATCACCTCTCTCTCTAGAACTCTAGGAAAGAAGTCTGTGGTTTCTTAGAGTTAAGGACGATTAGTTAATTCTTTAGTTATCGACTATTGCATAGATTGTCTACAAATGCGCCAAACTATTAATGTATCTTTGTTATGCATTAAACAAATAAGAATGTTATTAGAAAAGAAGAAAATAATGCCCAGGTTAGCAACTTAGAATGTGGAGAAGATGAAAGCTGCAGAAGACAAAAGAAAATTCCTTTTTCTAAGAACCCATCAAATCTGAGGGCTGTAGACATGACTCAGTAGAGAATCACTTTCTGATCTTGCAGATGACCTGAGTTCATTTCCCAGAACTTATTGCAAGTAACTTTGAAAGCCTGTATCTCCAGCTCTGTGGGATCTGATGTCCCCTTTTGTTGTTAGTGGGCACCTGCACTCATGTGCACATAGAAGGAAAGAGACGTACACGTATGTATATTCCTTTTTAAAGAAGAACTAAACAAATCAATGGTTATGGGGAAAGAGCTTTGTAAATCTTAGAATCACTAAGAAGAGTTTTCAGCTATCTTCTGTATAAGGTTTGTATTTTTAAGCCAATGTCAGGCTATATAAGTGGTTGGTGTCTTACCAGTGTGTGAATTGGGCTTACACTCACACTTTTCCTGGCTCTTCTCATTTTGACTTTATATTGTACTTACATATTTTACTTAGTTGCTCATACCTGCCCTACATTTCACAAAGATAACCTTATCACCTTAAGAAAAGTACATTGAGTCTGGAAATTGCTCTACCTGGCATTTTATCTAGTGTCTGCCCAGCATGTACTAAGGGAATTCTCATCAAATAAACTAGACAGAGGCAGACGGTGTGAAATAAATTACTACTTATCACAACTAGACTAGTTGCTCAGTAAACTGGAAATGCTATCGCCAACACTGTTAGGTTTGAGGCAACTGGCATCATACATGCCTCACATAACGTGAGTATAAATACTGAAGAAGAATTTATCAAGGGCTCTTCCATGAGTTCATGTATTTTCACACACCGAGACAGGAGGTATAACATTAATTCAAGCCATCAAAAGAGAACCTCACAATTTGACACATATTATCCCAGTTTGTTTTCTGTTTCTGTGATAAAGCACTGAGAAGAAACTGGGGGAGGAAATGATTTATTGACATTATTGAGGGAAGCCAGTGGAGAAGCTTAAGCAAGAAGCTGGAGGCAGAAGCTAAGGGAGGGACCATTGAGAAATGTTGCTTAAAACCATACTTCCCACTGCCTTACTCAACTAGCTCTCTTCGACATCGTAGACCCAATTGTTGTGGAATACTAGTTTAAGACGTGTTGTGTCCATTTATGCTGTGCAGTATTTGTTTAATGATGCAAAGATGTGTTGCATTCTTTTGTGTTGCATTTGTTTAACTCTATAAAACTGTGTTACTTTGCCTGCCTATAACACCTAACTGGTCTAATAATGATCTGAATGGTTAATGGTTAGGCAGGAGAAATAATAGGTGGAGCTGGCATGCAGAGAGACTAAATAAGAAAAAAATCTAGGGAAAAGAGTGAGGAGTGAGAAAAGGAGAAGGAAGGGGATGTCAGGGGCCAGCATCCCAGTCACACAGCCAGCCACAGAGTAAGAAGGAAAGAAAGATACATAGAATGAAGAAAGGTAGTAAGCCCAGAAGCAAAATGTAGTTAACGGGAAATGGGATAATTTAAGTTAGAAAAGCTGGCTAGAAACAAGCCAAGCTAAGGCTAGGCATTCATAAGAAAGAATAGCTCTCTGTATATTTATTTGAAAACTGGGTTGCTGGCCCCTCAAAGAGAAAAACAAAATAAAACAGAACAAAACAAAAAATACAAACCCCTCTCCCCAAAATACCCCAAAACATAACTACAATCATCTGCCCAGGGATAGTACACCTGACAGAGGGCTGGGCCCTCTTGTATCAATCAACAAACAACAAAATGCCTCATGAGTATGAGATAGTTTTTCCCCTTTTCTTTTCCTGCCTTCCTTCCTTCCTTCTTTTTTCCCTCCCTTACCCCCATCCCACTTCTCTCTTTTTTTCTTTCTTCTCTCTCTTCTCTCCCGTCCACCCTTCTTTCTTTCTTTTTTGTTTTTTTCTGAGACAAGATTTCTCTTTGTAACCCTGGCTGTTTTGGAACTCTCACTGTAGAACAGGCTGTCTTTGAACTCAGAGAACTGCCTGCCTCTGCCTCCTGAGTGTGAGTGGTGGAATTAAAGGCTCCTGCCATGATTGCCACACAACAGAGACAGTTTTTATGTTGAGGTTCCCTAGGTTTGTGCTGAGGTGACAGCTGAAGCTGACTATGATGATTATCTTCAGCTCAGTTGAACCTAGGTAGTCATGTTGTATAACGTCTCTTACACAAGTAATATCAAGAATAAAAAAATGATGCCAATTCCTATTTGCTATTCCCATTTACACTGCAGAGAATGTTTACTGACCAACCAGTTAGGAATCAGAATTTAACAAACTTTTGGAAAAGGCAAGAGTGATGGATAAATAAGACAAAAGCAGGAAAGTATAAACAGTATAAACATATTTCCGAGGACTAAAAATTCTAAGTCTATGGGAGTGGAAATTTTTGGTATCATAGTGGGAGAATGAGCAAAGCAGTCATCCCTAATTATAAAGTGCCATGAAAGTATAGTGCCGATGTTAATTGCTATAGTAGGCCACAGGAACATTTCACTGTGGCCTTGCAGCTCCCATATTAGCCCTGGTGAGTATAAATCAGCCCATTCTCCTTATTACACTTTTAAAATATTTTTCTGAATAGTTCTCTCAGGATATGCCCAACTTAAATATTTCTAGTGATTGAAATATAACTATATTGAGTTACAGAATTAAACCAGAAAATATTTGCTGTAGGAAGAACTGAACAGAATAGCGTAAGATGGAAAGAATAAAAATACATTTATTATATGAAATTCTGAAAGAATAAAACACATACTTTTAAAATTCAATTTGTTCATTCTTAGTTATTTTACGCATATATATTTTTTTATTTTACAAATTAAGTTTTATTGGAACACAGTCACATTCATTTGTTTACTCAGTATCCATGGCTGATTTATGCTGTAAAGTCAGGTTTAGGCAGTTATGAGACAGACTACATGGCCTGCCAAGCCAAAAGCATTACTTATAGAGCATGCAGACTGACACTTCGCTGAGTAATACGTGGTATTTTTCTTACTGTACACTTGCATCTTTTTCACAGGGATCCAAAGGGTTACAGTCAGTGAGAAAATGTGGATTAGAGCCCAGAATGGGGGTGCACACCTGTAAGCTAGCATTTGGGAAGTAGAAGGAGGAGAATTTAAGAGTTTGAGGCTAACTTGGGTTATATGAGAACTGGTCTCAAACACACACACACACACACACACACACACACATACCCCCAAAAAACGACATGCAACTTAAGGCTTTTGTGACCTCCAGGAAGGCTTAAAGAAGGAAATTACAAATGCAAACCATTAGTATCTCTAGGCAAGAATGTCCATGAACTGGACACTATTAGAGAGCAAAACAAGAGCCAGTATAATATACAAGATTATCACTTTAAATAAAGGGACATTTCTTGTGTTAGCAACAATAGACCTCATGCTGACAGAATTCTAAGTGGTTGACAGATTGTGTCCACTTTATTGGTATATAAGGTCTCTTTCTCTGAGAAAATGTACAGGAGAAATGAAGAGAACACATCCAGAAGAGGGAAAGGCAAGGATTGTGTTCAGTAGGCATCCCCCAGGGTCCCTGTGCCCAGAACTTAGAACTTCAGGTGAATGACAGCTGAAATTTTGGCCTGTCCCATATATAATTTTAAATGTTCGTTTTCAAGAAAATTTACTAGTTATTGTATAAAAGTGTTTCATGATTTTAATTATTGATTATTTTGTTTATGAATAAAATAGTGTCTATATAATTTTCTAAGTTAAAAAGGCAGTATGTCTTACATTTACTTTTTCCGTTCATTGCATTAACTGCAGCCATAACTACACATATACATAAGCCAAATGGACAGGGGCGTCTTTCCTGCCTTGTTCCCAATCTCAGTAAGAAATCATTGTTATTATTATTTTTTAGTTGAAAATAAATTCTTCTTCCATACAATACAATCCTACCAGTTTCCCCTCCCTTCACTCCTCCCAACCCTAAATCCCTTCTTCCCCAGATCCACTAACCCTCCCTTTCCTCTTCAGAAAGGAACAGATTTCCAAGAGAGGACAACCAAACAGGACAAAACAAAATACAGTAAGGCAAGTTGAAAGTCTTCATATCCATGCTGAACAAGACAACCCAATAGGGGGAAAAGAGTTCCAAGAGCAAGCAGAAGAGTCAGAGACACATCTGCTGTCACTTTTAGGTGTCCTTCAAAAATACCAGGCTAATAACTATAACATATACCAACTGGACCCAGTATAGAACATGCAGGCCCCCAAGCTTGCTGCTCCAGTCTCAGTGAATCCATGTGAGCCCTGTTTAGTTAATTCAGTGGTGCATGTTCTCCTTGTTTACCTCTATTCCTCTGATTCCTATAACTATCCCTCCCTCTCCTCCATGGAGTTCCCTAATCTCCTAGGGGAAAGACCACACAGAGATCTCCAATTTAGACTCTCATTCGGTATGTTGGTCTGTAAGATTCTGACTTTTATAGCCAGAGACAAGGCTTACTGTGGTGGCACTAAGTTGCATTTAGTTAAATTGTTGGCCAAGGGGTCCTGTAGTGATCGCTAAACAGCCCTGGTTGTGGTGATCCCTAAACAGCCCTGGTTGATGTCAGAATAGAAAGTTGTTGTCCGAATACTCAGAGTGGGGCCCCATTGCCAAGGACAAATCCATGTAGCACATTGAAAAAAGAGAGGTAAAGCAGGTCCTGCATGGAGCTTTTACATCTATATTCTAGTCTCTTTGGTGCAGGAAGGTACTCTTCATGAGATATTCTCGAAGGTACTCTTAAAGGAGATACTTAGAATGTACTCTTCAGGTTTCAAGAGGAACCTGGAGACCAATCCAGCCACAAAATACTCAACCTACAATCTTTCCTGACTGCAAGAAGTGTTGGGGTAACGGTGGTGCATAACTTGTGGGAGTGTTCAACCAATGTTTAGTTTAACTTGATGTTCATTTGGAGAAAGGGAGCCCATGTCCAACACTGCTTTGATGACCAGAAGTCCAATATTGGATAACCCAGAGACCTAGAAGAGAACAAAAGATGAGTGGCAAAAAAAAAAATCAGTGAAGTGATTCCTAATGATTTTCTGCCATAGTCATAGATCAGTGCCCTGTCTAGTAGTCAACAAAGTGGCTCCATTCAGCAACAGATGTATTGCTTATTTTAAAAACAATCTAAAAGAGCCTTATTTTAAAAAAATAATCTCCAAGAAAAGGTTGTTGGGACTGAAACTAAAAACCCTTATTATTGTTAATTTGTTAAATCTTTAATTAGGAAATGATCATAAATGCAGTCAAAATTTATTTTACATATCAGTTTTGCTCCTTTATGTCTACTAATATAACTAATATAGCAAAATAAGATTTTTGCTTGTGTGTATATTTGTTTGAGACAGAATCTTGTTGGCAGAGGCCACTCATCAGCTTCCCGACTGCCCTGACTTGAAATAGTCACACAGAAACTATATTATTTAAATAACTGCTTTGGCCAATCACTTAAGTGTATTGCTAGCTAGCTCTTATGTCTTAAATTAACCCATTTCTATTAATCTGTGTATCACCATGTGGTTGGGGCTTACTGGGTAAAGTTCTGTCCCGTGTCTCTCTCTGGCCTACTCTCTCAATATATCTCTTTCAGCCTTTCACAGAGTGAAGCCATTGGCTGAAAGCAGCTTCTTTATTAAGCAGTGGCAATAAAACTTATTCATAGCATACATCATCTCCCATATCAGAATCTCACTGTGTAGCCATAGTTGACCTGGAACTTACAGAGATCTATCTGCATTTTCCTCCTAAGTGTTGGGATTAAAGCTTCCTTTGGTTTACAGCATCCTGAACACTCTCCTCTCACCACAGTGAATCTTCACTCCCTACCTTCTCTCAAAAGTAAGAATAACATAGACTTTATTCTACACTCTGAGACAAGCTGGCTATTTGTGGAACTTGTGATATTTGCTAGTTTTGCTTGCTTTTTATGGACTTACAAGTCAGTTGAGCGTAATATCACACTTTTCTACTTGAGCTGACAATATAACCAATTATCCTATTGAAAGTCCTTCAAATAATTTAATTTTTATATAGTGTGAAGCCCTTTAAAAATAAATCCTCATTATCACCAATGATGTAAGGGTCACAATCCAGGCAAATGTATGAAATGCCATTCTTTGAAAATATTATATAGATACATAGACTGTCAAGAATAAAAATATTTAACAAGAAGATGCTATTATAGCCTAATTTCCACAAATATTTAATATTTTTAATAAAATATGAAAAGTCACATCATTGCATATTATCCTATTTAATGTAGTTTGAACACTTATTGCTTTCTTTTTTGATGCTGTGTGTGTAAAGACATTTACTGAGATCCACAATAGGGAGTAGAAATATTTTTTTTCCATACATTGTTTTGTTTTATTTTTTCCATTCAAAAACATAATTAAAGAAATAAAATTTTTACCTTTCTTCCCCTTCTCCCAGTCCCCTCCCATTACTTCCCCACCCCTCCTCCCTCCCCCTTCTTCCTTGAAAGAGGGCATGGTGCCCTGCCCTGTTGGAAGTCCAAGGCCCACCCCCATCCCTCCCAGCCTAGGAAGGAGTGCATTCAAAAAGACTCGGTTCTCAAAAAGATAATACATGCAGAAGAGATAGGTCCTGGTGTCATTGTTGATGGGTTCTCCATCTGCCAAC
>PVIU01013831.1:0-19055 GCA_004026605.1 Ondatra zibethicus | reverse complement strand
TATTCAGAGAGTCTGGTTTGATCATATGGGAGTAGAAATATTGATAAGACTTTTTAACCAGGAAGTTAATAAATCACAAATGAAACAGTACTCAAAATGAAAAGTTACAAGACAGAACAATTAACATTGTAACAGAGCATAGCACTGTTGGACAACTCATGCACAGAACTCATAACAACTAGTTATGCTTGAAAAATGAGTACAATTACATTTTAAAAAGTACTTTTATGGATCAAGAATTGTTTCCTATTATGAGTGCAAGTTTCCTTGAAGTGAAGTGAAGTGAGCTAGCTCCTTACAAAAAGATAATCCAGAATAGAAAATAGGAGACCAGGTGTTTTAGAATATTTAAAGAATGGATAACAATTCAATGTTGCTTAAATATAAGTTTTCAGAAGAGGTGTCATAGATGGAATAAAGAGTTAGATAAAATCAATGTCCTGAATCAGCTTGTATATCATCATAATGACAATGAAATTACATGGTACTTTTTAGACAAATGCTCAGATACAATTGGTTTTGTTAGTTTGACTGTTTTATTCATTCTTTTTAAAAACTGAATATTTTTCTATGGAAGGCAAAATCTAAATTAATCTTTGTTTTATTTTCCCTCCTTGGGTCTTGGATTGACACAGTATTATATGGGGTCAGAGAGACACTTCCTTATCCTGACAACCATGGCTATCTCAGGAATATGTTTTACCTATGATCCATTCATAGAGTCAAAAACATTGAATGAAATAAGACTGAAACTGCAATCTAACCCAAAGATGGAAGTGCATCAAGTAGACAACCAGGGAAGCAGAATTTAACCTTGCTATATTTTCTTTTTCTTTGATTTAATCTTTTCTCATGTGTTATATTCCAAACACAGTTTCTTCTCCATCCACTTCTTCCATTTGTCACCCCTACCTAGCCTCTACTCCAGCACATCTCTTCTACTTCACTTCAGAAAACAGCAAACCTTCCAAGGATATTGAATGAACATGACATAAATTTGCAATAAGACTAAACACAAACACTCATATCAAGGCTAGATGAGGCAACCCAGTAGAAGGACAGGTCCTGAGAGCCTGGTCAAAGAGTGAGAAATGCTCCCACTCTGACTGTTGAGTCCCACAAGAACACCAAGCTGCATAACCATAACATAATGCAGATGACCTACCTCAGACTCATATAGGGTTCTGCAATTGTTGCTTCAGTTTCTGTGAGCTCTTATATGCCTTGAATAGTTGATTATGTGGGCCATATTCTTGTAGTATCCTTGAACACCTGTCTTCTACAATCTTCTTCCACGGGATTACCAAGGTCTACAAAATGTTTATCTGTAGGTCTCTGCAACTGCTCCTATCAATTTCTGGATAAAGCCTCTCTGGGGATGACTGGGCTAGTCACTGATCCATCAGTATAGCTGAATATCATTACAGATTATTTTATTGACTTTTTATTTGATTTATTCATTTTTGCCCATTCTGTGTGGTGCTAGCCTTGGTCTTTGGGCTATCTAGCCTCTGGCTACTGGCCATCCAGTTAGCGTCAGGCATGACCTCTCTCTCTCATGGAATGGGCCTCATTTTGGCCCAATAATTGACTGGCCATCCCCACAAGTTCTATGCCACCATTATCCCTGCACATCTAGCAGATAGGACAAATTGTAGTTTGAAGATGTTGTAGCCAGGTTGATGTTTTGCTCCCACCACTGGGAAGCCTTGCCTGGTTATAGAGATGACCAATTCATGCTCCTAATCCCCTCGTAGTAGGTGTCTTTACTATGGTCACACTCACTGTTGCCAGAAAATTTTTTACTGCAATATGTTTCCACATTGCTTCCCAGTGGCCACCAATTCCAGTTGTATCTCCCAGTACTATCTCCTTCCATTCCCCACAACATGATCCTTCCTGCTCCCAATCTACCCACAAAATCTATTCTACTTTTGCTTTCCAGAAAGATCTATGTGTCCCACTTTGAAACCTGTTGCTTACACTCTTTGAGTCTGTGAATTGTCACATAATTATCCTTTACTTAACAGTTAATGCCTATTTATAAATGAGTACATACTATGTTGGTCTTTCTGTATCTAAGGTACCTTACTCAGGATGATTTCTTTTACTACATTTGTGAGGTGGGATTCCCCTCTGTGTGCTGTGAATATGTTTTATAACCATTGGTTAATAAAGAAGTTTCATTGGGTCTATGACATGGCAGAATAGAGTAAGGTGGTAATTCGAAGCAGAGATAGAGGAGAAAAGAAGGCAGAGTCAGAGAGATGCCATATAGCTGCTGATGGAGACAGACTCCCAGGAATCTTACCAATAAACCACAAACCTTGTGGTAAAATATAAAATAATAGGAATGGGTTAATTTAAGATATAAAAGTTAGTTAATAAGAAACCCAAACTTTTGGCCAAGCAGTGTTGTAATTAATACAGTTTCCACGTGATTATTTGGATCAGAATGGCAGGGAAATGAAAGAGCAGTCTCTGCCTACACATTTGCTTGCAAATTTCATGTCAGTTTTTTTTTGTAACAGTTAAGTAATACTCCATTGTGTAAATGTACATTTTCTTTATCTATTCTTCTGTTGAGGAGCATCTAGGTTGTTTCCAGTTTCTGGCTATTATGAATAAAGCTGCTATAAATGTGGTTGAGCAAGTGTCCTTGTGGTAGAATGGAGTGTCCTTAGGAAATATGTCCATAAGAGGTATAGTTGGGTCTTGAAGTAGATGGATTCTCAATTTATAGAGGAACTGCTGTATTGATTTTCTTAGTGCCTGAACAAGTTTGCCCTCCCACCAGAACTGGAAGAATTTTCCTCTTACTCCACATCTTCATGAGCATGAGCTCTCACTTGTGGTTTTGATCATAACTGTTGTAGGAGGCCACTTGTTTGTTCCCAGCTGCTCAGCCCTATCTATAATAATCACAAAAGAACCATATTATTTGCAATACTGTTTGGCCAATACCACAAGCATGTTTCTGGCTAACTCTTATATCCTAAACTAACCTATCTCCATTAATCTGTGTATTGCCATGTGGCTGTGGCTTACTCGTAAAGTTTTGGCATGCCTGTCTCTGATGGTGGCTCCGTGGCTTCTCACTGACTCTGCCTTCTTTCTCCCAGTATTCAGTTTAGTTTTCCCACCTAGCTTTACTTTGCCCTATCATAGGCCAAAGCAGGTTCTTTATTCATCAACTAATAAAAACAACACATATACAGAAGGACTTTCCACATCATATAACCTTTCTGATATGTATAAGATGTAATTTCAAAGTAGTTTTAATTTGCATTTCCCTGATGGCTATGGATATTAACCACTCTTGAATTGTTTCTCAGTCACTTGAGATTCCTCTGTTGAGAATTCTCTGTTTAGATCTGTACCTCATTTTTAATTGGATTACTTGGTGTTGTTGATATCTAGTTTCTTGATTTCTTGAGTTCTTACTATATGTTGTATATTATCCCTCTGTTAGATGTGGAGTTGGTGAAAATGTTTTCCCATTCTGTACCTTGCCTTTTTGACCTATTGATTGTGTGCAACAGTTATACCAGACCCAAACCAAACAAAGTTTCAGCAGAGAAAGAGAATATGGACAAATTTCCCTCATGATCATAGATGCAAAAATACTCAATAAAATACTCACAATCCAAATCAAGAATACATCAAAACGACCACTCATCATGATCAGGTGGGCTACATTCCAGATATGCAGGGATGGTTCAACATAAAAATATCAGTTAACATAATTCACGTACAAACAAAAGAAAAAAGGCACATAATCATCTCAATAAGTGCTGGAAAAAAACTTTTACAAAGTCTAACACTCCTTCATGATGAAAGTATTGGAGAGATTAGGAATATAATGAACATGCCTAAATGAAGAAGGACACTTAAAAGAAATCCCATACTAGGTCAGAACTGAGACTAATAGAGAGTTATTTAGGGGTAGACTCACAAGTCACAATCTTCTGCTGGAATGAAGAACAGCATCCAAATCTCACAGCCAGAAAAGAGGCCTGACAAGCTCCTTACATCAGCATAAATAGCATAAGAGACCATGCCCAATGGGTGGGTAACTTAACAGCTGCTGGCAGTAGGAATTTCTACAGTACCTAAACTTAATAAATTTATAGCAAGTCAATATCCAGCAACAAATTAAATGGAGAGAAACTCAAAGCAATTCCACTAAAACCAGGAACATGACAACCTGTCTACTTTCCCCATTCTATTCATTACAGTACTTGAAATTTTAGCTAGAGCAATTCAAAAACTGAAGGAGGTCAAGGGGATACAAATTGGAAAGAAGTAAGTCAAAGTATCATTTTTCACAGATGATATGAGAGTATATAGAAGTGACCTCAAAAATTCTACCAGGGAATTCATACAGCTGATAAACACATTCAGGGAAGAGGCTAGATATAAGATAAACAAAAAATCAATAGCCCTCTTATATACAAATGACAAACAGGCTGAGAAAGAAATCTGAGAAATGACACTCTTTACAATAGCCACAAATATTATAAATTATCTTGGAGTAATTCTAATGAAACAAGTGAATGGTTTGTATGGCAAAATCTTCAATCATTTGAAGAAAAAAACTGATGAAGATATTAGAAGATGGAAAGATCTGCCATGCTCATGGATCAGCAGGATTAACATGGTAAAAATGGCTATCTTACCAAAAGCAATCTACAGATTCAATGCAATCTATATAAAAAATCCAACATAATTATTTACAGGCCTTGAAGGGACAATTCTAAACCTCATATGAAAAAAAAACAAACAAAAAACCCATGATAGTTAACCAAATACTGTACTAGAAATTAAATTCCTAAGATATCACTATCCATGATTTCAAGTTGTACTTCTGAGTAGTATTCACCACATGGTATTGACATATAACAGACACACTGATCAAAGGAATAAAATTGAAGACCAAGACATAAATCTAAACACCTATGGACACCCGATTTTTTTAAAAGAAACCAGAAACAGACATTAGAAGGAAAAATATCTTTAATTAATGTTGCTGGTCAAACTGGATGTCGGCATGTAGAAGGATGCAAATGTATTCATAATTATCATCATGAACAAAAGTCAAATCCAGGTGAATCAAAAACCTCAACATACAGCTAGGTACACTGAACTTGACTGATTGAAGAGAAAGTGGAGAATAGCCTTGCATGCATTGGCACAGGAAACAACTTCCTAAACAGAGCACTGACATTGCAGGCCTGAAGACTGACAATTAATGGGACCACATGAAACTCAAAAGCTTCAGTAAGGCAAAGGATACCTAGCTCTATTTTAATGTAAACTATTTGTAACATATGTTAATTATGACCTGACACCAGTTATAGCAGCTATTACAGTGAATGAGAATGGAAAGTCAAAAATCAGGTCAAAGTGACATTTTCTTTTTTCTTTCTTTTTTTTATTACTAACACTCTATTTGCTTATAAGTTTAACGTCTAAAAACTCTAACATCAATGCAGAGATTGGAGTCTGCCAAAGGCCATAGGGAACATGGTTGTCAAGTTGATCTTCCTTGGAAACAAACAGTAAATAAGTGAGTGAGTGAAATAGATTTTATGGCAGACGGCCCAAGATTCTATGGAAAATAGAGAATATGGTATATTGGAGATTCTTTGTACCTGTAGGGATGCACAGAAGTAGGGTGATTCTTTGATTTTTCTTTTATAAAAATGTTGAGGTGAAAATTAATGTTCATATGTTCTATTAGGTATATTGAGAGAAAATCGTCATAGGCTAGAATAGAGAAAATGTCAAGGTATATTTTTCCTCATTTGGAAACAGTTCTGGTTCTTTTTTGCTAAGCTCCATCGATTGCAAAATGAAGTTTCTTTGATGACAGGTGAAAGCTACCGTCTTCTGTGGGTATCAGGGCAAATACTAAGAAGGCAGTTAGGAACTGTCCTGGTTTAGGGGAGCGACAATAGAATGCTCTCCATCCCAGCTTTAGCTTCTCTGTGGTGGTGAATATTTAGCTGGATTTACAACAACAGAAACGATTCCCTCCAGTTTAGTTGGTATTAAGTTTAGTGAGACAAACATTGATCACTCCCAAACTACAAGTACAACTATTTACCCATGAACATATCTTACTAGGCTGGATGTTGTTTTGCTGCATAGACATTCCAGTTGTATAGGATTATTGATTAATTTTCTTTCTTGGAAGTTCTTATAACATGCTGGGATACTATGAAAGATAGTACTCAGGGAGGAAGATTCTATCTAAATTTCTTCAAGTCCTGAGTCTAATGTCTGTGGTGTCTTCAGGAACAGGGTCTTACCTTTAATTTCTGATAGATAATGAAGTGCAATGGCAATAGCATGTATTGATTTGAGAAGTTGCTAAACTTTCCTGACCAACAAATCAAAGCAGTTTCCCATGCTTGACATTGTGGAGCTTTGTTAGTTAGTCTATGACTCTTGGGGGATACATTATCAAACTATGTGGTATACCAAAACTTTCTCTGTGTGTGTGTATGTAAGCATACATATGTATATTCATATTTAAATGCATACATGCAACAATAGATAGTGACACATGGTAGAATTTGGAGGAATTGGGTGGAAATTATGTAAATATAGTACTCAGGTATGAAATTATAAATAAATAAATGGACAGTCCAAGCCGATTCTTGAACATAACCTTATTCTTAGAGGTACCCTAGTGTATAATATTCTGATTCTTATTCTTAGAGGTACCCTAGTGTATCATATTCTGATTCAACAGAAGACAAAAGAGTTAATTGTTAAGGTAGATATATATATATAAAACTTCATGTATGTACAGATTTCATCAAAAATAATTCCCCAAATAAGAGAAATTCCACAAATAAGAAGAGTTAAAACTTGTAATATATCCACACATACCATGAAATTTGACTTTGGTGATCTCTTTAGTATGGACAACTGTTGGCTGCCTCTGGAAAATCAAAATTCCAAGTGACACATGGAATTTTGAAACTTGAAAGTAGGTCTTAAGGGACATCAAGGTCTTCCTAGTCTTTTCTCACTCTGGTTCACTCACTGAGATAAGCCTTGTGTCATCAAAGACATCATTGATCCCTAGAAAGAGACAATGCTGTGACCATCTGTGTCCCACTGTCTACATCATGGAAATGACCAACTTAATATGACATATAAGACCTAGTCAATTTTTTAGATGACTGAAACATTGCCAAATGTCTTAACTATAAAAAAAGGAAATTTAGAACTAGTACTGAAAACATTTTCAAGTTTTTACACCAAACCTCCTGTATAATATTGAGTGAATTTATCTTGGGAGATATGAACAAATGCCTATCCATGCAAGATACTGCCCCAGTCACAGACTACAGAAATAATTTGACCCAAGTCCAACTTAGTAAGCAATATTACAGGTATGCAGTGAATAAGGTATGTGGGTGAAATGTTGCATACAGGGGCTTGCTGCATGACTCAAAATCATGTTGTGTCCCTGAAAAGTTCACCCTGTGTGGGTGTCCACTCAGAAAGCTATATCCTTGGATCCTGCTCCTTTTATAAACATAGGCAGGGGCTTTGAGAATCTTGCAAATTTCTGTACTTTCTGAGACTTTCCATATCTTTAGCATCTGGACTATTATGAGCCTCCTACCACTTCCATTATGGAATTTGTGAAGTGGGAAGAAATAGCTACACAATGTATTCTACAAGTATTGTCATGGCTGCTTATAAAAGCCATGTACAGGAAAGATGGCCCATAAAATTCTTAAAAGGGGAATCTAGTTATCAAGTTCTAGAAACCTAAAAGAACTATATTAAAATGATTGTAATGGTTTGGTTAGCAATGATCCATAGGCTCATATGTTTGAATGTTTAGTCACCAAGGAGTGGCACTATTTGAAAGGAATAGAAGATATTGTCCTGTTGAAGGAAATGTGTCCCTGGAAATGGGCTTTGAAGTTTCAAAAATCCATGCCAGGCCCTGGTTCTCTCTCTCTCTCTCTCTCTCTCTCTCTCTCTCTCTCTCTCTCTCTCTCTCTCTGCTTGTGGATCAGGAAATAATATTCAGCTACTGCTCCATCACCTGGCTGCTTGCCACCTTGCTCCCTGACATGATAATAATAGACTAACTCTCTGAAACTGTAAGCAAGCCCTCAGTTAAATATTTTCTATTGTAGGAGCTGCCTTGGTCATGGTGTCTCTTCACAGCAATATAACAGTGACTTAGACAATTATAAACATTAATTTGCTACAAGAAGATGAATATACTGCCAGATAGCCCTGTTAAGTATATGGTTTAGATCTGATTTAAAAATCTTTGTAACGACTGTAAAGTCATTCCTCCATATTAGCAATATGTCAGTTTCTGAAAGATCCTCATATTTTTGGGGGATTCAGAGTCAGCCCTCCTTGACTGATAGTGGTCATTGTTCAAGGTAGGTTTTCCTAATTACAGTTTTAGATAGCTATTTTGAGCACCAGTTTCCCAGGATGTAATTTGAGAAACTCTATCAAGGCTCAGTGGATTTGATTGGAACAACTGGCATGGTGCTGCTGTTCTTGAAGCAAAAAGAGCAAGGAGAACAGCATTTGATGTCTGTGTCCTGTGGGGCTTCATTATTTAGTTTAGAGTTCTACTGTAATAACTGTAATAATTATATCAGAAACTACCAATGAGGGTGGCATAGAAGTCCAAAAGTCCATCATTTATACGTCTCTGCATAGTGACCATGAGATTCATAAGTAAAAGTGTGCAAAGCTGGGGTGAAACAATTTTTCGTGGACATGAAACCAGTACCAGGGTGGCAGTTTGAAGTAATGACCTGGTGACCTGGCATTACCATAGAGATATTAGATCTTTTTCTACAGACTAGCTTCAGACTATATAGGAAAACAAGGATGATTTGAATCCCTCACATTCCTGCCTCTGCCTGTGAATTGTTGCTAAGTTAAAATATTATTATTTTAGGATATGATTTTATATTTGGGCTGCTTAAAATGGACCCTTTTTATTAAAATATGAATACATAGCTCAGAGAAATTCTCATGCATTAAAAATTGAAGGTTAAAAAACTGGGAATTATTTCTTTATAGAATATGAATGTTTTATCAAATAATAAGTAAGACATTTGATTGAAATCCCTCTCAGTTAATTTTGTTTTTTTTTCTCTTTGTACACTTGAAAAATTTATGCTGGAGTGATTAAATCCAACAGAAATCTCCACAGAGCTTCTCAGACAAGTTCAATAGAATACAGTGCTATAAAGAAAGGAGATATTTTTAAAAATATTGTTTACTGAAGCTACACAATATGCAACCTGAACTCGGCAGAGTCTAAATGGATAAGAAAAGTCATTGTAGGTGTTCTGTATTTAAATTTTATTTATTTTATATGCAGGTGTGTGTTTCTGATTATAGAGATTTATATATTTATACCACAAGCACGTAGGAGATTGAGCATGTAAAAAGATGGTGTCAGATCACCTGGAACTGGAATTACAGGCAGTTGTGAGTGGCCATGTGGGTGTTTGGAAGTGAACCACGATCCTCTGCAAGAGCAGCAATACTCTTATTAAACACTGAGCCATTTCTCCAGCCCAATGACCAGTGTTAGTGCAGGTTTAGAATACATCTCCATGTCAGATTTACTGTGGTGAAATTTACATTGACAAAATCCACATCATCTAGGGGAAGGTCTATGGCACTTATCACATGTAGTTAGCTAAGCCTTGCCATACAAATTTCCCCACCATCCTAAAGTGCTAAGTTTTGTTTATTTTAAAGTAGTTTAACCCCTCTTTTCCTAAGTCTTCAGACTGTTTTTATTTTTCTTTTTAATGCCTCAGCATTTTCAGGAATGTGTTGCATGTGATATCACACTCTGTAGCTCCTGGGTCTTCTTTCTTTTACTAAAATAATAAATATCTCCTTAGGTGTGCTTTGTAAATTATTGTGTATAGCTCATTTCACTGAGTAGTAGTTCTGTGTAAGGCAGTGCACACACAGAATCTGTACTTGATTACCAGAGTTATGAAAAACATTCTTTCGCATTTTTTAAACTTTGACATGAAACAAATTTCTTACAATTTAGAAATAATTATATTTAAAAAGTATATAATTGCATGAATGCATTGTACAGTTGAAAGGAAGAATCTGAATGGAACTTTAAATATTTTCCTGCTTCCTTTTGTCCCATGGCAATGCCCATCTGTATTCTGTCTCTACAAAGAGAATTTGCATTAAGAATTTTATATAATAAAATTAACAAATTATTATTATTATCATCTTTATTATGAGTTCAACATCTTTCTTTCAATAAATTACTTTTAAATTACCCATGTTGTTATGTATATATGTACATATGCATATGTGTGTCTGACATAAATACATCATTGTTTCCATTGCAATAATACTTAGAATTACACATATGATGGTCATACAGCTTGTCCATGAACTTTCTCTATAATGCAGGTAGTTCATTTTGATAGTTCACCTAACAATGTTGTGAAAAGTATCATATGCATTAGTAGACATGTAATTTTTACCTGATTATTTATACTTCAACATGCATTGTCTCTGTTATTGATTTTCATGGACCTGACTAATTGTTTCTCAAAGTCTTCCTATGATTTTTATATATCCTGGGATGTTTCAAAATTGTCATCTTTCCATGCCTTTGTCAGATGTTGTGTTAATTTCCAGCTTTATCCATTGTAGTAATTGTGTAGAAATTTATCTTGTGGCTTGAATATCATTAACATGATGATGGATAGTTTCAGCATCTTTTCAGCATTCTTTTTTGCTACCCACGAAACTTTTTTTTACTAAGTGTGTATATAAACCACTCAGTTTGACATTTCTTATTTAGATTTTTTTCTTATTTTAATCATGATATATTGAGGTTTTATGTTTTCAAGTTGACTAATGTTTCCTCTACCCAAGCAGCCTCATTTAACCCTTCTTATAAAATAGGAATGCTGCTGTGAATTCTTAAAAACAAATAAGGGTGATTTTGCCATATTTCCACAAATGTTTATTAATTCTACTAGCTTTACCTTTATTTATTTTTTGCTGTGCTGTTAAAAAATGTTTTTCAATTTGCAATAATCTCTGATAAGTAACAATTATTTCACTTTATGTACATCTGAAAAATTCTAATAAAGTATGTAAGAATGCAGCCTCTTATTCATTTGGCTCTTGGGAGCCAATTATCTTTTTAAAATAATTAATACTATAGAAATATATTACACAGATAGTTGCTCAAATTACAATGGAGTTACGTGATAATTATATATTATAAAATGAAAAGCACCCCAAATTGAAAATGATTTTACTTTTCTTTCCATCAAGTTGAGCCTAACCTTAGTCAAATTTGCTAAGAACTCTTACAGTATCTAACAGTGGGGCCAAGTGGAACACAGAATAATAGCTTCTGGATATGCATGCAGACTCAGGCATTTTGGGACATGCTGGAGTCTGGAACATAGAGCAGAACATCCAGACAACGCTGGAAAGGCAATCTACTATGGAATACAGGCTGACTATTCATGTGAATACTGGACATGCTGTATGAGCTTTGGGTTACCACCCTACCCAGAACCCAGAAGTTATCCCCAGTGTCCTCTACAAAGCCAAGAGGGATTTTCATTGTCCACCCAGAATTCAAGGCTGACACTCACTGCTCCTCACACAAATCCAAGTATCCTTCACTGCCTTAATCTCAGACTGTGAATGTCCATCTCACACCTCCCCAGCATTAATTATGTATTTGTTGTTTGCGTAGCACTTGGCTATGAAATAATAAAAATTTAAACTGCAGGCTAATTTTCCTGAATGTGACTTACTTTTAGACTATAGTACTAAATAAATAAGTAAATAAATGAAAGACAGTTTTATAGTCAGGCATATCTTAAACTTGGTTATTCCTTAAGCAATATGCTTATTTTTGCACATCTAATTGTCTCATGTCATAAATCCTTTTGATGGAATCTTTCTTATACCGTGTGTTCTATGAATCCATGATACTTGCTTATATTTAACTACTCATTCAATTAATTAATTTACCTTTTGAAACAACATCATGTATATTCCAAGCCCAGGATGGCCTCAAAACCCATGTCTGAAGCCAGCGTAGAATTCCTGATCCTCCTCCCTCTATACTGTGCTATGTACCTCTATACAGTGCTTGAATTTCCAGGATGTATCTGGACACCTTGCACTTTCACCCTGATTTATTTGGTCATTTTGAAAAGTTCTTATTTTTATTTTATTTGTAAACTATATCTCCTCTTGAGATGATGGTCTGGGTTGACGTTGATTTTCATTGTATATCTCATCATTTCAATACTTTCTGGTTAGCTATTTTATGATAAAATATATATAATACACACTTTTATTTTTCCATTCTTCCTCTCTTTTTGAGCACTTCATAAACGAACACTGCATCTCAATCAATCTCATCCATCACTTGTCTGCAGCTCCAATCTGTGGCCCTCTTCCTTACAAATTCATGACTCCTTTCTCTCTCTCTCTCTCTTTCACACACACACACAAACATGTGTATACCTATGTTGTATGGAGGCCACTTGTTTGTTCCTGGCTGTTCAGCACCAAAATAATCACACAGAAACTGTATTATTTGCAATACTGTTTGGCCAATAGCTTAAACATATTTCTGGCTAACTCATATCTTAAATTAACCCATCTCCATTAATCTGTGTGAAGAAGGATGCTTAAAAGAAATCCCACACTAGTTCAGAATTAAGAATAATAGAGGGTTATTTATTTAGGGGTAGTCTCACAAATCAATATCCTCTGCTGAAATGGAGAACAACAACCGAATCCCACAGCCAGGAAAGAGGCCGGGCACATGCTTTACATCGGCATAAATAGTATAAGAGGCCAGGCACCAGTTGGAGGGTAACTTAAAGTCTACCATTTGTAAGATTTCCTACAGCACCTCCTCCTTTTGTTTAAATAAGATAGTTCTAAGCCTAATATAAAATTATATACAATAAGAACAAATATATTCAATAATTATCATTATGAGTTTAATTTTTGTATAACAAATAACTTGGCCAAGTCATGAGAAGAAAGTAACTACAACTAACTAGTCTTCAACCCCATTGAAGATCTGAGAAGGGAAATAATATTACTTGAGTAAGTAGGAAGTGCAATCAAGCAACATCGAAAATGTGCAACAAATGACAGAGACAACCTGGGCAATCACCCAAAGTCTCATTTGCAACGCTGAAGCAACCAACTTTGGCTAAGGCCTAGAGTAATTGATAGACCATTTTCAGAGACAGAAAATTTGTTAAAACCATCTTATCCTGTCCTGGCAAGATTTGACAGTCTTTTCCCTTGTGTCCTGCTTATCCATTTCTGGATACCATGTACCTTGTCTGTGGTTGAGGCATGGGTAGTTCCTTGCCCAAATGCCAGTTTTGCCAAGAAGAAAACAAGCTCCTAGTGGAGTGTCTTCAGTACTCAACATTGTCTTGGGAATAGATGGGTGCTGCCATGAGCAATCATGTCTCACTTCAACAGAACCCTAAGTTATTTAAATGCCATATTCTACAGCTCTTTGAAGTGGTTGCAGATTACCTATCTATGCAGAATACAATCTCTATATATCTAAAGAACCTGATTAGTCTGACTATAAGTATGACAAACATATATGACTAATGATCTATAATTCTGAATACCTATGTAACTTAAAGACTAAGACTACATATTAGAATATTATACAATAAACAACTGTGCAACAAATGAGTACAATGACCTCAAAATGTAAACAATGTATAAGTATCTTGATCAGAGGTAGAAATGCCATGAGGCTGTGGTTTACTGGGTAATGTTCTAACATCTGTCTCCAGTGGGGCTACATGGTGTCTTCTTACTCTGCCTTCTTTCTCCCAGCCTTCAGTTTAGTTTTCCCTACCTAACTCTACTCTTCCCTATCAGTCCAAGCCAGTTTCTTTCTTCATTAACCAATCAGAGTAGCACATAGACAGAAGGACCACCCACATCATACCTATATACACATACACTCATACATACACACATATGTATATATGTCTATGCAATGTACTGAGTTCATTTAGTGTTGTTTCTATGTATATGAGTTTAAAGCAGGCCACATGGGATTGGATAGCTTGAAGAAAACTGATTCTCCTACTCTCAGGAGTATTTGACTTGCTGTATCTTTTTCATCATTCAGTGTTTTATCTGAATAGTTTCATCTATGTCTAAGTTAGTCTTTGTGTAAGGACCTCTGTACTGAATGTGTTAGCTATGTTAGTTTAGAGTTGAAACAGCTAAGACAAAATCTCTGGAGAGACAGAAATTATATATATGTATATATATGTATGTATAAAACAAAGCAAGAAGAACAAATAATCCAAGCTCTGTGGGAGAATATCAGGTTACTATCTGGAGAGCATTTGGGGATCTGCATCCACTGGTCTGTTGCCCTCAGATTCAACTACCAGTACATCCAACATATTTGCAGCCCTAATTTTGCCTGAATCAGAGCAGGGAGCTTTTCTCAACACTCTTAACTGTGGAATGCCATGTAACAAAGCATATGTGTGGTGTAAGGGTAATAATCTACATGTGACTGAGGCACACAAGGGGATATGTACATGTAAGCAGAGTATCATCATGTACAGAAATTTGGGTATGCACAGGGTTTGCTGTTCTGGAGACAAACACCCCAGATTCAGAGTAGCAAGAGCATTTTGTTGCATGTGTTTCCTTCTCTACTTTGATGATCCTTTGACATTTGGAAGTTTTGTCTAGTATCTCCTAATACAAGTTCTCCACTCCTTGCATACAGAGCTACTGCAGCTCCATGTCCATCCGAGAGTTGAATATGGATCTAAATTTTATTTTGTCATTTATGAACCACATTTACTATTAGTTTTTAAGTATGTTATTTTTTCCACTTCTTTAGTTCTGCAGTTTCCATTACTTTCTCATCCCTTCAATCAATTTCTTAATTTTGAACATCCAGTGGTCTATAATTTTCTATCCCTCCTCAAACTCATCCTTCTTTTTCAGAATAACACTTTCCACTTGGTAGTTTCAAAAACTAATCATAGTTATTTTAAAAGCCTTTCTAACCGTTATAACATACGAATCAGCTCTCAATTTGTCTCTATTGTTTATTATCAGACCATGACCCAGCATTTGACACAAACTGTGGTAGAATGGCCTGAAATATTAGTTAACGCTTCAGACACTGAAGCATCTGTTCTATGGTTTAGTGTCTATATTAGTTACTTTTCTGTTTTTATAATAAAATTCCATGAGAAAAGCAGTTTATTGAAGAAACAGTCTATTCTGGCTTACACTTTCAAAGACACAGTCCTCCATCATGGGAAGGTCTGGCAGCTGGAGCTTTGAGTATGCTTAGCATTCAGAAAACACACTGACCACATTTCATCTATATATAGGAACTGAGAGACAGAATAAAAAATGAACCGGGCTATAAAACCACACAGCACAACCCAGAGAATCCATCACCAAGGCTCCAAAAGGTTACAGAACCTTCCCAAAGATTATCACTAGCTAAGGACTAAGTGTTACAGAACCTCCCAAGGGTTACAGTACCTTCCCAAAGATTATCACTAGCTAAGGACTAAGTGTTCAAACAAGCAAACCTGTAGGAGGATTTCACACTTGCACCACAAGAGTATCTTTATTAGATGACAAAGGAAACTGCAAGCTGGAAATGAACCAACATGTTGAAATCTATAATTCTTGTCCAAATGAATTTCAGAATCTTCATATGATACAAAGATGTGTAGTGTTAGACACATAGCATTTTTTACTGACTTCTCATGATGGCTGAGCCATTACACTCCATTAGATCATTGTTCCTTTATGTGGTTCTCTCTGAAAATAATACTACCAGTGGGAAAGAAAATAATTAACATTTTAATTACCTCATTACGTTGTTTTGTCATAATTCTGTAGTTTTATGGGCCAAAAATACTAACATGCCAGTCATGAATATTTTTAGTTCCAAGGGGGGAAATGATGTATGTGTGTATAAATGTATGTATGTATGTATGTATGTATGTATGTATGTATGTGTGTGTGCATGTATGAATGAATGTATTATTGCACAGGCATATCTATCTAAAGTATTTGAAAGTTAAAATTAAGCTATGCCCTTATTCTGTCTGAATTTCCATTTACAGTCTTGGAGTTATTTTCTGGGAATCATTTTCATGTTCAAAAGTTTTTCTGAGGTAAAACTCGTAGCCTCCCAATTTCCATGCAGTCGAGATTTGATATAGGATGAATGCTGGAACCTTCCATAAAATGCTGAAATATGAGTGATGAGACTTACTGAAGAAAATGGCAATCAGGGTTTTCACTATTATTCATAAGTTTTTCAACTCAGCATTTTCTGGAAAATCTAATTACTTCTGAAAATCATGAAAGCTGGCAATGCATGGCTGATCAAACAGTAGAAATGTATATGGGTTCATATTCAGTAAAGTGGCTCTAGGTATTCAGCTAGGTAGTTGTATAATGCTATAGATAAAAAAAAGATGAAATAGATTTAAGTTAAGATATATTAACCATTGTCTTATTATATATTTGGTTTGGGTGAATGGTTTATATTCTGTCAATTATATTTTAAATAAACACTGATTGGCCAGTAGCCAGATAGGAAGTATAGGCAGGACAACTAGACAGGAAGTAGAGGTGGGTCAATCAGAACAGGAGAATCCTGGGAAGAAGGAAACAGATTCCCCTGCAGTTGTTAGGCCCCACAGAAGAAGCAAGACGTGACTGCCTTGCTGAAAAGGTACTGAGCCATGTGGCTAACACAGATAAGAATAAAGGGCTAATATAAATTATAAGAGTTAATAAGAAGCCTGAGATAATGGCCCAATCAGTTTATAACTAATGTAGACCTCTGTGTGATTTCTTTGGGACTTAACGACTGCAGGAACTGGGCAGGACAGAAACCCCAAGAACATATATTTTTACAATTTTAAAATATTCCCTCTAAAATTGCTTTCTGCAACTGTTCACAGTTACAGAGGATTAGGCTGGATGTAGAATTGGAATGGTGGCTTATACTATATATTCTAACAGTCTTGAATTGAATCTTGTACCATCCATAGTCTCTTACAGTAAACCTCATGGTTTCATGATAGAGACAATTTGGGAGAGTGTGGAGAATTATATTGACATTGGGTATTATGACCTAATACCTTGGTCTTCATGTTCACATTGGCTTTATTGTTTGCACCTCTGAAATGAATGATGCAGCTGCAATAGGCTCATATGGAGTCATTCTGCACCCATGCTTGAAAACCCAAGGGTACTGAACATTCGTTTATTTCTTCACCATTCACTCAAAGCTAAGAGTATCAGTCTTTGTAATTGACAATATGTATCTTGTAGCTTCACCCAGGCATGAAAATCTCATCCTTGTGAGTCTCTGTGTTTAGTTTTAGAAACCAGTGGATAAACCCTTGAACATGGTCCTCTTCAAAGGGACATCAATTCCAAACTGCTCATTCTAGGTACAAATAAAATTAATACTGGAAAGATTCAGAGATTTCTCTGAGTCATTTTATTAACTAATAGTAAAACTAACAAAATCAATACAATCAATATACTTACCAGTGCAATAATTTATTAAATATTGTCTTACCACTTGCCTATCTCGTATTCGATTATATCTCCCTCCTAAACTATTCTGTCACCAAGAAGGAATCTTTTGCCCACAAAGTTGAACCAGTTTTTGTCAGAATTGAAGAGTACAGTTTTAATACTAAGCAGTTACAGGGTGCCACAGATTCATTACTGCTATCTTTTTATTAAATTTTCTCACAGTGAAGAGCTGTCATTGTTTGAGAGCTGAAGAAATGCTTTTCCTCCAAGTTAAGTTTTGGTACCATGCACACACTCACCCTGGTAATTCTACAAACTATGCAGAAACTGAGGAACATTCACCCTGGTATTTCTACAAACTATGCAGAAACTGAGGAACTATTGCCCTTACTCCTAAAACAGTGCTGTAGAGAAAATGTACTTTGATGCCCATTACTTTTGATATGGATTTCTTAATAAAGTTGTTTTAAGTTTGATAAGGAGGGATTGATCTTTTCCTACTTTTACTGCGTTTGTGTACTCTATATTGCCTGTGTCATATATTAACAAAAATCTAAAACCACACAAGTATATAAAATAGCTATGCAGTAGCTGGGCTGGGTGGTGGTGCACACCTTTAATCCCATCACTAAGCAGGCAAAGACAGATGAATCTCTGTGAGTTCAAGGCCAGCCTAGACTACAGACGGAGTTCCAGGAAAGCTAGGGCTACACAGAGAAATGTGTAGTTTTGGTTTTTCCTGTCTTGAAAAACCAAACAAAAATAACAAAACAAAACAACAAAAAGATATATAATAGGGGCTGGAGAGATGGCTCAGAGGTTAAGAGCATTGCCTGCTCTTCCAAAGGTCCTGAGTTCAATTCCCAGTAACCACATGGTGGCTGACAACCATCTGCAATGGGGTCTGGTGCCCTCTTCTGGCCTGCAGGCATATACACAGACAGAATATTGTATACATAATAAATAAATAAATATTTTTTAAAAAGATATATAATAATAGCAAAAGCATAAGGTAAAATGGCAATCTTGTCATTTTCATCATGTTTATACAGAAAATCCACAATAAACTACAAGAAAAGGCCTAGCTATATTTTAAGGGCATTCAAGATGTGTGAACACAGAAGAAAACAGGTTAGCCACTTGATTCCTTCTGTCAGCACTGACCTCCTGCAGGGGCCATGTGACCCACCACTAATCCACGCTGTCTTTCTGATTGGCGGGCATGGCATCCATCTCCCATAGGGAGATCCTGGAGGTTGGCTGTAGGTGGTGGGAAGTGATTCTGTTATCCACAGTGGGAGATTCTTGGTCTTGTAGTCTGGTGTGGTGACCATGACTATCTGCATCCTAGGCTTTATTCCTCTATCATCTGAGTCCAGTGAACTGGGACATTACAGAAGTGTGGGTCACAGTGTGAC
>PVIU01013830.1:0-54408 GCA_004026605.1 Ondatra zibethicus | reverse complement strand
ACCAGGCTTTTACACAGGTGTTAGGGACCAGGAAGTCAGGCCCTTATAGTTGTGAAATGGGCACTTCACTTACTAAGCCATTTACCCACACTCCTGTTATAGCATATACAATTCTGCCTAAGTACCAAACAAGAATCAAAAGAGTCTTCCTTTGGACCAAGAGTAAACCCAAATTTGAATTCTCCACTGCTCTCTCTGTGTCTTCTCTCTACCTCTAGTTTGTGGTCTATGGCCTGCCTATTGTTTATCTCATGTGTCTGATATCTTTCTTCACTGTCTCTCCCTAACAAATGGCTTTGCTCTATATTTATTGAACACCATAGAAAATATAGTATAGGAAAGGGATGTGGCATTCTTTTCTGTAGAAATCTTTAACAAAATTTTCCAAGGGAAGAAGTTACTTGATGGACTCAGAACAGCTCTCAAAACCACACGCAGATGTTATCAGCATACATCCACATGTTGCTTTCCAACATGTATGGTGGATGTTTGTTTTTGTTTAAGGAGTCTGTCAACATGCTGTCTGTTTTCAGCAAATGATTACCACAGTACACACATTCATTGTTCTGGGTCAGGGGTATAGAAGAGCACATGGTTTTTAAAGCTATGTATTTAGCTTAGGTTGTAAAAGCTATATACAGGAAACCCACGCATGCAAGGCTGGTTACACTGTTTACTTAAAGGCAAGATAAAACTTAAAGCAGGCTGATTACAACATAGGGTAATAGATTGAGGATAGTTTTAAATGATCTCCAAGCAGTCGGCAAGGTCTGCCAAAGTTCAGTTTCTGAAAGTGAGGGGTATTTTCAGAAAAAGACACCATTGTATATTTATATAGCATTTTTAAAATCAATTCATCTGTTGATGGGCATTCCAGCTGGCTGTACACCTGGGTACGGTGTGTAGTGCCGCAGGTAACATGGATGCGCAAGTGTCTCTGTGATATGTTGATGTAAATCTAAGGAGTGGTACATCTGGGTCTTGTGAAAGTTCTTGTTTGTTTTGTTTTGTTTTAATTTTGTTTGTTTTTGAGGACTCTCCACTGGCTGCGCTTGTTTATATATCCAGATGACATTTGAATAGAAGAATTCAGTGTGAAGGACCCCTCATCTCACACCCTTGCCAGCATTTGTAGGTGTGCACAACCCTACTTTCTGTGTGTATGAATTTGATTGCACTAGCTACATAGTCTTACAGTGTTATGGTTTAAATATAAACGGTTTCCCACAGGCTCGCCTGGCGAATACTTGGTTCCTAGGTTGTGGTGGTATTTGAAAGTTGGTGGTAATTTTAGGAGGTGGAGTCCAAAGGATGTGCCTTTCAAAGTTTTATCTGGTTCCCAGTCCCTTCTTTGTTCTTTTACATACTAATCCCAGTTCCCCCTCCCTCCCCTTCTCCCACCCCACCTCTCTCCTTTCAATCCCCTATCCACTTCTCAGAGGAGGTGAGGCCTTCCTTGGGGAGCCAACAATGTCTGGGATACCAACTGGATACCAGCTTGAGGTAGGACCAAGCCCCCCTACACCCGTATCAAGGATGAGCAAGTTATCCCAACATAGGGAATTGGCTCCAAAAAGCCAGTTCATGTACCTGGGATAGGTCCTGGCATGACTGCTAGCCCCCCTCCCCCCACAACATATTAAGCCACATAACTGTCACTCACATTCAGAGGGTCTAGTTCAGCCCCATGCAATTTCTCCAGTTGTCAATCCACAGTCTGTGAACTCCCAACTAGCTCAAGTCAGCTTTTTCTGTGGTTTTTCCCACCATGCTCCTGACTCCCCTTGACTCATATAATCCCTCCTCCCTCTCTTCAACTGAACTCCAGGTACTCAGCCCAGTGCTTGGCTGTGGGTCACTGTATCTAGTCAGTTACTGAATGTAGGTTCTATGATGGCAACTAGGGTATTCATTAATCTGATTAAAGGGGAAGGCCCTTTCAGGCACCCTCTCCACTATTGCTAGGAGTCTTAGCTGGGGTCATCCTTGTGGATTCCTGAGAATTTCTCTAACACCAGGTTTCTCCCTAATCCCATCATGGCTTCCTCTATCAAGATATCTCTTTCATTGCTCTTCCCCTCCGCCCCTCCCCTGACTCAATCTTCTTGATCCCTCATGTTCCTATCCCACATCCTCCCTTCTACCCCTCCCAGTTTACCCAGGAGATCTTAACTATATTACTTTCTGGGACCCTCCGTGTGTGTCCCTCTTAGGGTTCCCCTTTTTTAACCTAGCTTCTTTGGGATTGTGGCTTGGTTATCCTTTGCTTTACGTCTAATATCCTTTTATGAGTGAATTCATACCATGTTTGTCATTTGGGGTCTGGGTTATCTCACTTAGGAGTTTTTTTTTTCTAGTTCCATCCATTTGCCTGCAATTTTCAAGATGTCATTTTTTTTTTAACCACTGAGTAATAAACCACTGTGTAAATGTATCACATTTTCTGTATCCATTCTTCAGTTGATGGGATTCTAGGTTGTTTCTAGGTTCTGGCTATTACAAATAATGCAGTTTCCCCTATTTTACATTATTACTTTTTTTTTTCTTCACTCATGCTGGGCTGGCTCAAATGCAAGTGCAAGGTTAAGGAGGAGGGCTAGACCACTGTGCCAGAGGACACCTTTCTCTTTGTTCCTGATCTCAAAGAGGGTGCTATGTTTCTTCATTAATTATATTTTCTGGTTTTGGCAGATGTCCATATTAGTCAGAATTCTCTAGAGAGCTGAACCAATAGAATAACGTTATCCATATAAAATATGGATCTGCTTAGATTTGCTTACGCATTCCCAGGATGTTGTGAGGATGACTAGCTGTAAGCTGAAGAAACAGGTAGGCAAGGACACAACTGAGTCCAAGAAGCTTGAAATCTTACAACCAAGGAGGCTGGTGAGATAAACCCCAGTCCTAAACAGAGGGTCCACAGGCCCCTGAAGAGACACTGATACAAGCACCTGAGTCCAAATGGACAAGAAACCTGGGTTCTGCTGTTCATGCTCAGAAAGCCTGTGGGTAGGAAAGAGTTATTTTCTCATTTCTTCTCCCTGTCCTCCTGCCTGGACTCTCCCCTATTAAACAGTGCTGCGTGCATTCAAGGCCCATCCTGCCCACTTACATCACTGATCCCCATGCCAGTCTTTAGAGACGCTGTAGGAAGGACATTCTGCCAGTTCTGTCATTGTCCCCCAGGCCAGCAATGTTACATCATTGTGTGCTTGCTCCAGTCAAGAAAATTTATTCTAAAAATATACTAAAAGGCTTGAACTTTTTAAGTGAAATAATATAACCTTTTCTTTAAAATAGGTTAATGGGGATAATTTCATTAATAAGAATTCTAATACTAATCAAGTAAATGAATTCATCAGTTTAATTTCTGGGATAAATCGAACTTGACTATGATAGAGTTTTTGCCCATTGGTGGAACTGTTTTGTGATATCTGTTTGGAATCTCTGTGTCCTGTCTCACTTTTGGTTCTGCTGAATTCAGCTCCAATGTCAGGATTGCAGTGGACTCAAATGAATCAGGGTTTTTCCTGAGACTCTCAGTGTCTGAATAATATGAAAGAAGCTCCTCGCTAAAGAAAATGGAGAGCATCACACAAAACCACAACTGAACACGAAGCAGAAATCACTGGACTGACTGTGGAAAGCCAAGCCCCAGCGGATGTCTCTACATCATAGTTCCTGACCGGTGTCTCAGGGAACATCACAGAAGAGCAACATGGAGACTCTACGTGCCAGAATACCAGAAAGACTGCTGTGTAACAGGCGCTCCTAGAAATGGCTGCATAAACAAGAACAGAACAATGGCAGTATCAATAGACGTGCTAACACAAAAGGAGGAAATTTCACAGGATCGCACTCCTAGACAGATAACTGCAAGCAACTATTTATTGACTGCCAGAAGATAAAAATTAGCTTCTCCCAGGGATGATCCCCTTACTGGTTATCCAATGAAGAGTGGTCAGCCATGAAACCATGTCCATACCATTCATAGAAATGGTCTCAATCATTGTGTGTATGTATGTATATGTATATATACATATATACATACATACATATGTTCACATATATATGTAACAGACAGTCAAGAAAATGAAGCTATCAACTTGAGAGTCAGGGGAATGAGAGAGGTTTGAAGGAGCAGCTGGAAAAGGCTAGAGAGAAGAAAGGGAGAGAAAAGTGGTGTGATTTCATTTCAATTAAAAACATTTTAAAAAGAGGTGAATGTGACAAACTGCAATGATACACATGTACAAAAATACCACAATGAAGCCCGTTATTTTGTAAGCTAATTAAAAGCAGATTTTTAACAATAAAAAATAACAGAACAGCCTGTTTCCCTAGTGTTTGGTAGCACTCAGAGTAAAGTTGTTTATGTGCAATGATTTCTTCATGGGAAAATTCTGGTAATTGTTTTTGACTACTGATTTGACTCTAACTTTACAGCCAAAAGGACTGTTCTAATTGTGTGTTTCTTTTTTAGTCTGTTTGCCAAACTCCAGTCTTTCCAGGAAGCTGTCTATAATCTCAGCATTCTGAAGTATGTCACAACTTCTCAATATCCACTTGATCAGTTTTTCTCTGAATCTGTGGTTATGTTTTGGGGCATTGTATTTCATCCATGCCTTTACAAATGAATCACATCCTTTGAGATAGGAAGCTTTACTATGTCATCCTCTTCTTGTGTGGGTCTATTTAGTGACTCTCTGAATTTTTTTTTTTTTTTACCAGTGTGAGCCTCCAGCTTAATTAGATGTCTACTCCATTCTGAGTTTTGTTGTGTAAAGGCAAATACTCAATGTTCCAGGCATTGTTTTCCAACAGTCTGAATGAAAAATTAGATGATGGAATCTTCTAATTTCAATTACGATTTGTTTGGACCTCAGCTATGAGTATTGCTAAGGCTCTAAGTGAATAAATTTTTCTGATTAACATCCTGTCTCTGTGCTCAGGCCTCATTGCCTCCTGGTAAGCAATGCAGTGGGGCAGATCCTTTGATGTGCACTGCAGTCAACTGTGGTGTGTGTGTGCGGGGGGGTGGGGGGGAACTGCCAGCAACTCCACCTGTGCTTGGAAGGAAAGTTCTTTCCCACATGTTAGATACAGGGGGAGTCATAGTTCAAATTCCATGAATTTACAGTTAAATTTATTTTCTTACTGGGGTTTTTTGTTTCTGGTTTTTGTTTGTTTGGTTGGTTTGGTTTTTGCTTGTTTGAGGTTTTTTGGGTTTTTTTTTGTCAGTTTTACCTAGCAATTACTAAGAATTGTGTTAAAGTCTACTGTTATGGCTTGAGTAATATGTCCCTTTAACTTGTTGGCTTGACTTTGTATATATTATGTGGTATAACATACATTCAGGTACTACATACATGCTTAAATGCACACATTTCCCAGGGATTTTTGAATGATCTTTTTCTTATTTTGAGTAATGTTTCTCCCCAAACTCTCCTTTGACGTGAATATTTTTATCCTTGGCTTTAATTTGTTACTACTATTTTACCATCCTGTCAGATCTATTAGCTGATTTCTACTCTTTCTGTGTGCTTTAAGAATGCCTGTTGTAATAAGTCCATGGCTGGATTTTGTTTCATTTCTAAATTATATCAAGCCTTTAACTGGAGAATTTAATTCATTTATCCTTGCTGTCTTTATCAATTGTTTGTTCTGAAATGGAACCCAGGCCCCCCTGAGTGCTGTGAATGAATCCTACCCTGATCTACAATTCCAGCCCCTATTCCCAATACCACACTTGGGATTTCTGTCCCATTTTATTTATTTCCCACTTTCTTACTTCATTTGACAGTTTTGTTTTCTTTCCTGATTGATTTTTAAAAAAAAAAATCTTTGAAGGCCCACACTGGGTCTAGTCTACCATCATTTGCTCCATCTAATACAGATGGACAGTTACAGGTAGTGTATGGTTGTTGTCTTTTCCTGGACCATGCTTAGGCCTGGATCCTACCTACCTTTACCTATGTGTAAGTGTGACTTGGTAGTTCAAGTGTAGTCTGCCTTAGTTTCCCCGTGGATTGCTTGCTAGGTCATCTCCACTCTCTTTGAATCACATCCCTCAGAGACTGTCTAGTGAGGGTCCCACTGGATAAAGTCTCGTTTGGCAGTTTTCTGTATGTTTAGCATAAAATTCTCATAGAATTATTCAGCCGGTGCTTTCAAAATATTACTTCACTGCCTATGGTGTCTACTCCTGATGTTAATTATAAATTTCACCCCTCGCCCAGTTTCCATTAGCCCCTGATACTGCCCTCCCCAACAGACTCTATTGGCTCTTCTTTCTCACTATACCAGCGGGTTAGCCTGAGTCTGCTAATATTGCTTGACTGAGCGTCCCAATCTGAAGATCTATGTCTTCAAAGGTTTAGAAAATTCTCACCCATTATTTCTTGAAATGTCATTTATTTCTGGAGTTATCATCTTCAAGAGCACATTTTAGCATTTTCTTTCTTTTCCAAATGTGCTTGGCTAGGTTTTTTGTTCCCTGACCGAGTTTCTGAGCTTCTCTTTTATTTCCTTAAAAGCATATTATAATTTTCTATTTTTGTCATTTCTTATTTCATCATTTTTGTGGCTCTTTCTGAGTTCATGTCACATCAATGTGATTTTACATATTTTTAAAAGTATTGAGACGAAATTTTAAAATTTCTTTCTTATTTTATACACATGGGTGTTTTGCTTCAGCGTGTGAATTTATGCCACACATGTGTGTGGTACCTGTGGAGCTCAGAAGTACTGGAGCTGCATGTGGTGACACAAGCATTTAATCCCAGCACTCCAGAGGCAGGGCCAGAGACGGGATCTCTGTGAGTTCCAGGCCAGCCTAGTGTATATAGTGAATTCAAGAGGGCTTTGGATCCCCTGGGAAATGGAGGTACAGATGGCTGTGAGCCTCTGTGTGGGAGCTTTGAATTGAACCCAGTTCCTCCACAAGAGAAGCTATTCTTAACTGCTGAGCCCTCTGTCCAGCCCAGATTTTATATAGCTAATAGCCCAAATCCATTTATTTTCTTTGAAGCCGGAGTTAATTCCTCCAGATGGTACCTGCATTTCCTTTCGCTAGTGGCTCAGGTGCCATAGGATTCACCATACTGCAGCCACTTCAGATTCTGTCCTTGTCAATGGGAAGACAAGTCAGGCACCTTGTGCTTGCTTCCTCTCCACCCACCTGTTCTGCAAGTTTGAAAAGAAGCATCCACACTGCCCTCTTCTGTGGGATGCAATGCTTTCACTGCTGCATCAAGACACAGCCTCTCTGCTTGCTTTTCTGATTTGCTCCACAAGAGTCTGGCTCTGTGCCCCAATCCCTCTTCAGCCTTCAAAGAAGGCATGGCTCTGTAGGATTTGTTAAGAGTCCTGAAGGCAATGGTTGGTTGATTTTGGTTTGCAGATTCCTTACTTTTCTTCATCATCAGAGGGATGCACCAACAAGATGTTACAACATCTAAAACTTGTTGCTTGTTGGGGGAAATGTCCTATGTAGCCAGGCTCACCTGAAACTGAGGACCCTCCAGCTTTGGTCCCTTGAGTGTTAGTGTAGCTTGTTGCCTATATTTACCATTGAAAGGACTACTAGGCTTGAGTTAGGAATTTGTAGAAATATGTATGTTTGATCCCCATTCCCATTAGTGAAATCCCTTATTTGAAAGGCCTCGTAGTTTATTTAAAGTATCCTTACAAGCTCCTGTGTTGCACACTGTAGGCAACAGCATTTGGAGGTAACAGGTGATTCACTCCTGCTCTTATGAGTTGTGGGCGCCTTCCTAGGAGTGAGTTTGTCGGAAGAGTGGCTATGTCCCTTTCTTTGTTCTTTACTCTCCTGCTCCTTTGTCTTCTGCCACAGGATGCTGAAACAAGAAGGTCCTTGGGAGAAGACAGCTCTTTGTGCTTGGGCCTCCCAATTTCCCAGAACTGTAACAAATAAACCTGTCCTTTCTAATTTACCCATCTCTGCATTGAGACAAGGGACATCTGGTCTAATTCCTGTAATACTTTTAAAGTCAGTACTCCTAGTTATTCTCAGGATAAAGATTCTGTGTGCTCTTGCTTGTCTCTTCAGCTCCCTCATTTCCCCCATCCCTTAATTTGTATTTTAGCCATCTCAGCTGCTCAGTCTCTCGACGTGCCATGCTGCTATTAGCTTCTGGAAGGTTCCTGTGTGCCTCGCCAGCTTCCACACTTGTTTAGCACTTGCTGTTGTCAACTTGTCTCCCCTATTTATCTAGGACGGGTTTCTCTCCTCCCTTGAGAAAACCATGTGTCACTGATGTCACCAGTGTCTCTAACTTTGCTACACGGAGACCTTCCTGATAGGGTTCACACCCATCTGCTCACTGCTAAACCCTCAGAGTCCAGTTCTCTTTAATATGTGCAGAATGGCTTGTGACTACATATAGGGAGGAAGAATTGTTAGTCTCATTGTTACACAAGAAAATCTCAGCCAGAGATATCTAACAGCAGAAAGCTCCTAGGCTATCAAGTGAGTTAGAAACAAAACAGCCTCTTTCCCGTACAATCTCATTTCCTCCCCTTCCATCAGGTCACGTGGCCCACGTTGACCCATCTATTCCTATCATTGTTGAGCCCCAATCCTCCTCCCAAAGCATATTAATTACCTTTCTGTTTGGGAGTCCTCAGCTTCCAGCTCCTGTCTCCATTCCTCCCTGCGGGCATGCTTTCCCACCACGATGGTGCTAGACTTACACCCCTCTGGAATCCTCAGCCCAGGGAAACCCTCTTTTCCTCGCCAATGGCATGGGAAGAGAGCAGTGCAGTGCTGCCCTCTTCTGAAGCTTCTTGCAGCTACTGCAAAGGAGCAGATGTGCAAGCTCCGAAGAACATGTGGAAGCTCCCTGCTACAAAGGGCATGCCTACGGAGTGTGACTCAGAGCCACGCTGCTGCTGTTTCTGAGTTGAGATGGCCTGTCCTACCATTGTGATTTTCGGCCCCTTTCTTCTTGCTGAGAAGCACATTTTATAAAGTAGGAAACAGGATATTCCAAATACCTTTGTGGCAGTGGCCCTGCCAGCTACTCAAGGGGCTCAGGCAGGAGAGTGACATGAGCCCATGGGTTTGAAGCCGGTCTGAACAACCCATTAATACTCATATGAATAATGACAAAGGGGAGAGAAAGATTGCAGCGAAGAATGCCAAAATGCTGAGAGGAATACTGCTGAACGTAGCTGGACCACACTGTCAACAGATGAATTTTATTTAGCTCAAGGCCATCTGACTGAGAAGCTGGAAAAGAAATTTGATGAATTGTCAAGTCATGAACTTCTGGCGGGCCAGCTGACTCGGGGGCAGTTCTGCTCTGGGAAGTAATGAAGAGACACCTCACTCTCATTTCTTCTCACTGCCATTTTGCAACATGGGTAAGCGAGGTGTCAGTCACCTTTCATCATTTTTAGTTTGAGTCTTTGTGCTGGAAAGTTTTATGTCAACTAGACACAAGCTAAAGACATTTGAGAGGAGGAAATGTCAATTAAGAAAATGCCTCCACAAGATCTGGCTGCACGTAAGCAGACAGGGCATTTTCTTAATTAGTGATTGATAGGGAAGGGCCTAGCATATTGTGGGTGGTGTTATCCCTGGGCCGGTGGTCCTGGATTCTATAAGAAAACAGGCAGAGCAAGCGAGAGGGAGCAAGCCAGTAAGCATCACCCCTCCATAGCCTCTGCATCAGCTCCTGCACTCACTGTTTTTGATGATTATTGTGAATATGTTTTATTACCATTGGTTAATAAAGAAGCTGCTTCAGCCTATTGATATATATATGCATATATATATATATCAGAATATAGCCAGGCTGGAAGAGATATATATAGAGAGAATAGGTGGAGTCAAACAGACACCATGTAGCTGCCAAAAGAGACAGATACCAGAACTTTACTTGGTAAAGCCACAACCTTGTGGCAATACACAGAATAATAGAAATGGGTTAATTCAAGATGTAAGAGTTAGCTAGAAGTATGTCTGAGTCATTGACCAAACAGTGCTGCAATTAATGTAATTTCTGTGTGATTAGTTTGGTGCTGGGCAGCTGGAAAACAAATGGGCAGTCTCCGCCTACAGATGATGAACTGTTATATGGAACTGTGAGTGAAATAAACCCTTTCCTCCCCGACTTGCTTTTGGTCATGGTGTTACATCACAGCAATTGAAACCCTCACTATGACAGCCTTCATGTCTTAACCTGGGGATGAATTAGTTATAGTGAGCACTCTTACTCTTACACTCTCAATGCCTACTAAATTTGCCTCTTTTGTTTAAAGACCATCTTTCATATTCAAGTTTCATCAGAAAGATGGCATACAGCACACATCCCAGGTAATACAGCTGGAATTCTTCAGCATTCAATAGGATCATGAGGATTTTTTTTCTTTAGCCTGTTAAGCTTGGATATTGCACTGTTAAAAGCTGTCAATACTGAATCAGTCCTACATCCCTAGAATAGACCCCACTTGGTGAGATCATACAATTATTTGCTTTTATCTTGCATGTGCATGTGTACCTGTGTGTGTATACACACATCATGATCTGACTGCAGAGGGCAGGGAAAACTTGCAAGAGTCAGTCCTCTCCTCCGGTTTTGTGGGTTCCATGAACCAGACTTGGCGCCAAGCACCTTTTACCTGCTGAGCCATCTCATAGCCCAGCCCGTCATTGAATTCTTTTTAGATATTACTTTATTCTAGTGGTTCTCAGCCTTTCTAATGCTGCCACCCTTTAACGCAGTTTCTCATGCTGTGGTGAGCCCACCCCCCCCCACTATAAAATTATTTTTGATGCTACTTAATAACTGTCATTTTGCTGTTATGAATAATATCTGTGTTTTCAGATGGTCTTAGGCTCCCCCCTGGGGTCATGACCCACAGTTGAGAACCACTGCTTTATTCAATATACTGTCTTCGTCTCCTCTCCCATTGCCATGATAAAACGCCTGGACAAAACAACTTAAAGGGGAACGAGTTTAATTTGGCTCAGTTCCAGCCCATCGTGGCAGGAAAGTCAACGCCAGTGGCGGGAAATGGAAGCACCTGCCCACACTGCAGCCGCCGTCAGGGAGAGAGCAATGAAAACTCATTGCTTTCTCTGCCTTATGAAGTCTAGGATCCCTGCCCTGGGGATGGTTCTACCCACAGTTAAACGAAGATCTCTAAATGATATTCTCAGCAGTTGGCCTAGATCTTGATAATTCCTCATAGATGGTCCAAGGGCCTGTCTGGTAGGTGATTCTGCAGTCTTCAAGTTGCTAATTGACATTACTTACTGTTAAAAATAATCCTTAAAAAGAGCCTCTCTGCCGGTGCAAAGAACTCCAACCAAACCAGATTAGACGGATTCAAAAATGCCCACATTTAATAAATGCCACATTCCCGGGTGGACAGGGACAGCATGGCAGGGAGAGGAGCCCATGCAAATCCCGAAGATCATGTGTTCCTTTTTCTGGCATGAGCCTAAATCCCCTGTGGGAGTGGTCCTGACCATCCCCGGGTGGAGTCAGCACTTGGCAGGCTGAGAGTTGGAATCCAAGCGCTTGGCAGGCTGGGAATTGGAGTCCAAGTGCTTGGCAGTATGGGAATTGGAGTCCGGACAAGGGCAATTCCCAGGTCAGAGGCTGGGTGACACTTCCAACTCAACATTACACTTATCACACCAGTATTTTATCAAAACTTTGGCATCTGAATTATTGGCTTGCAGTTCTTTTTTTGTTTCTGCATAGTCTTTCAGTTTAGTATGATACTGGATTTATAAAATAAATCAAATTTGCATTACCCTTTTCCACTTATTGGAAGAATTGTATATGATTGGTATAAATTCTTGATATTTTGATCACATTGTGACACTCCAGACTGTCGATAAAGTTTACCTTTAATCAGGGACACGGAGCCAGTGACCAGCTGACAGGAATTGGCCATAGAGAAGCCAGCAATTGGGATAGAGAAGACACACAGGAAGGAAAGGTGGGGAATAGAATTTGAGCTTCCTTTTGGTTCTGGTAAGAGAGAAAAGATACATCTCTTGTGGTGTCTCTGTTCAAAATGCAAGGTCAGCTGGTTGCATCTTGGCTTCTCTGATTCAGCAGGTTTTCACTTGTGCATCTGACTCCCATGTCTTTGTTGATAAATAGAATGATAGAGTCTTAATTTAAGCCTACATATTGTGAGACTGGAAGCCCTGCCAGGCTGTGGCCTGAGTGGTGGCTGGTGGATGCTGACCCTGGAGCCATAGGGACACAGATGACAATTAAAATATCAGTAGGTTTATGTGCAGCCTCCAAGCCAACAGAAAAACATCACTTTTGTATCTAGTAGAATTCTTCAGTGAATTTTTCTTTTCCATTAGGTTTTAAACCACAAACCCAGTTTCTAATGACTATTCAAATTATGTGTTCCATTTTGTGTAAATTGTATTATAGTGATATTTTATTTGGGTTTTGATAAATAAAACTTGCCTGAAGATCAGAGTGTAAATCTAGCCACACTAGTCAGTCATACAGGCCAGGCAGTGGTGGCATACACCTTTAATCCCAGAACCACTAGTTAGCCATAGAGGCCGGGTGGTGGTGGTACATGCCTTTAATGCCAGCACTAGAGAGGAATATAAGGCGGGAACTCACTTTCTCTTTTCAGTTTGAAGATTTGGTAGAGGTAAGAGCTCTCTAGTGGTTGGCTGCTTTGCTTCTCTGATCTTTCAACTTGAATCCCAACATCTGTCTCTGGGGTTTTAGTAGTTGGACTACATTGTCTAGTTTATACTTTTCCAAAAGTTAGTGCAACTTGTCTAAGTTGTCAAGTTTATGTAAATAGAGCTGTTGGGAGGATCATGATTTTGTGTTGGAGAAGTGACAGCCTTTGTTTGCTTCCTATTTCTGTTTTCTCAGTCAGCCTGAACAGAAGTGTGTGAAGTTGACTGATGTTTGAGAAGAGCCTGCTGTTCCTAATACTGAGTTTTCTGTGTTGAGCATTGACTTCTGATTAATTACTTCCCTCTACTTCCTGTTGGGCTCACTACTGAGGACTAAGGAGAACCAGCTCCTAGATCGTGCCCAGGGAACTGAAAGAAATCAAGTAGTCGGTGTAGGCTAAGACCTTTCTATCTGAAGGGTATGGGAAAGAAAAACAAACTCCTATTTTGATGGTTTCTGTATTTCTTTATTTTCTCATGCTGAATTTTTAAACTCTTTGTTCTTCACAGCTTCAATACCCACAAAATCTTTCAAGCATTACATTTGAAGGTCACATTTCATTTCTAAGTATATGGTAAGGACCAGAATCATCCCGACAGCTCTCCTGCAATAAATCTAGAAGACTTGTTACAGAGCAAGGAAAGAGCACTTTCAGTCAACTCCCTAACTGGTGGGTTATGACTTGCAGCTTTAAAGAAAGGATTTCTGTTTTGTTTTATTTTTTCCATTCAAAAACATAATTAAAGAAATAAAATTTTTACATTTCTTCCCCTTCTCCCGGTCTGAATGAGCATATGATCAAACCAGACTCTGAATGTGGCGGCGAAAGGGGGTGGATGGAGAAGCCATCAACAATGACACCAGGACCTATCTCTTCTGCATGTATTATCTTCTTGGGAACAGAGTTTTTTTAAAGAAAGGATTTTAAAGGAGTTATGAAGCTAAACTACTAAGGAATCTAAGAAAAACAAGGAAATTGTGTGCTATATTCTATACTTCTAAGTGTATAAACATTTTAAACTAACGTTTTGTGTTTGGCAATTGTAGAAATGTCAGGGAGAGAGATGTGTCATCAGGAAGAGTGCAGAGATGAGCACCCTTGTGGTTGAGAGGCTCCTCGCAGCTGCAAGACAGAGGGCAGGAGACACAAGCACAGATAAGCTCACTCTGTACTCTCTAGGGCACAGTAACATTAAAAGTGTTTTATATCTTTAAATATATTCTTCTGTCCTACATGTAACCCTTGACCATAAAAAGAGAAACTTGTAACTCTTTCTTGGGGCTATGAAGTTAGTTTATTATTTGTAATCCTGGCCAGTTAGAGGATCTTTCCCCATGTTGTATCTGAACAAAAGCCATAAAACTGAGGTTAGGAATTTGCACAGACCATTGTCCTAGGTTATCAGCCAGACCTAGCAGGAGACTAGCACCGCAATTTGCTTTGCACTTTTTACCTTGGCTCAACAAACCAGACAGCTGGCTATATGTCCTTGTAAATAAGATCAAATTTTTTCTGGGACTAGTTTATCTTAAAACCCATTAGCATGGCACCTGGTCTAATCTAAAGCTACTCTGAAGTTTTAAATCAGCTACCTTGGCAGCTGGGGAAATACAAATGTTATCTTTTTCTTTTTTATTATTTGATTGTTTTTATTAAGTTATACATTTTTCTCTGTCCCTCCCCCCTTCCTCCATTCTCCCCTTCTACCATCCCAGTTTGCTCAGGAGATCTTGTCCTTTTCTCCTTCCTATGTAGGTCCCTGTAGGTCTCTCTTAGGGTCTTCTTTGTTGTCTACATTCTCTGGGGCTGTGGACTATAGGCTGGTCTTTTCTTGTGTTATGTCTAAAAGCCACTTACGAATGAGTACATATTATATTTGTCTTTCTGGGTCTGAGTTGCCTTACTCAGTATGTTTTTTTTCTAGATCCATCCATTTGCCTGCAAATTTCAAGGTGTCATTTTTTTTTACCACTGTGTAGTACTCCATTATGTAAATGTACCACATTTTCTTTATCCATTCTTCAGTTGAGGGGCATCTAGGTTGTTTCCAGGTTCTGGCTATTATGAATAATGCTGCTATGAACATAGTTGAGCACATGTCCTTGTGGTATGATTGAGCATCCTTTGGGTATATACCCAAAAGTGGTATTGCTGGGTCTTAAGGTAGATTGTTTCCTAAAATTCTGAGAAATCACCATACTGATTTTCAAAGCAACTGTACAAGTTTGCACTCCCACCAGCAATGGAGGAGTGATCCCTTTACCCCACATCCTCTCCAGTATAAGTTGTCATTGGTGTTTTTGATCTTGGCCATTCTGACAGGTATAAGATGAAATCTCAGACTTGTTTTGATTTGCATTTCTCTGATGGTGATGGATATTGAGCAATGTCCTTAAGTGTCTTTCAGTCATTTGAGATTTGTCTGTTGAGAGTCCTTTGTTTAGGTCCGTACCCCATTTTTTATTGGATTATTTGTTCTTTTGATGTCAAGATTCTTGAGTTCTTTGTATATTTTGGAGATTAGTCCTATGTCTGATGTAGGGTTGGTGAAATTCTTTTCCCATTCTGTAGGTTGCCATTTTGTCTTGTTGACAATGTCCTTTGCTTTACAGTAGCTTCTCAGTTTCAGGGGTCCCATTTATTAATTGTTGCTCTCAGTGTCTATGTTACTAGGGTTATATTTAGGAAGTGGTCTCCTGTGCCAATGTGTTAAAATGTACTTCCCACTTTCTCTTCTATGAGGTTCAGTGTGGTTGGTTATATGTTGCAGTCTTTGGTCCATTTTGATTTGAGATTTGTACATGGCAATAGATATGGGTCTATTTTCATTCTTCTACATGCTGACATCCAGTTATGCCAGCACCATTTCTTGAATATTCTTTCTTTTTTCTATTTTAGATATTTAGCTTCTTTGTCAAAACCCAGGTGTTTGTAGGTATTTGGATTGATATATAGGTCTTCAATTCAATTCCATTGATCCTCCTGTCTGTTTTTATGACGATACCAGGCTGTTTTCATTACTGAAGCTCTATAGTAGAGTTTGAAGTCAGGGATTGTTATGCCTCCAGATGTTCCTTTATTGTACAGGATTGTCTAGACTATCCAAACTAAATGGAGAGAAACTCAAAGTGATCCTACTGAAATCAGGAACAAGACAATGTTGTTCACGCTCTCCATATCTATTCAATATAGTACTTGAATTTCTAGCTAGAGCAATAAGACAACAAAAGGAGATCAAGGGGATACAAATTAGAAAAGAAGAAATCAAACTTTAACTATTTGATGATAATACATAAGTGACACCTCAAATTCTACCAAGGAACTCTGACAACTCATAAACAGTTTCAGTAATGTAGCAGGATACAAGATTAACTAAAAAAAAATCACTAGCCCTCCTTTATACAGACGATAAATGTGCTGAGAAAGATATCAGAGAAACATCACCCTTCACAATAGCCACAAATAACATAAAATATCTTGGAGCAACTTTAACCAAACAAGTAGAAGACCTGTATGACAAGAATTTTAAGTCTGAAGAAAAAAATTGAAGAAGACACCAGAAAATAGAAAGATCTCTCATGCTCTTGGGTAGGCAGAATTAACAGAGTAAAATGGCAATCTTACCAGAAGCAATCTACAGATTCAATGCAATGCCCATAAAAATCTCAGCAAAATTCTCCACAGACCTTGAAAGAATAATACTCAATTTCATATGGAAAAACAACTGTTTTCTTAATGTCAGGCGAATCTGTAATCCACAACAGCTCTTAGTGGGAATTTATAATCCCTGATTTGGGTTATAAGCATTTCTTTTATTCATCAAAGTGCTGTATAAGCTAATATTATTAATATCAATTAGACTATACAGCTTAAGGAGGAGTCACCTTCTTGATAATCCACAGATAAAAATGCCCAGCAGATCAGGATGTAATCTTGAGATAAACACACTGTACAGTTTGAAGCCACGTTCCTTGCTGCACACACATTCAGAAATGCTGTGTCTTCTTGGTGGTCTGACTCTTCTATACTAATGCACTCTCTCTGGCTGGCAACTACGTTTAACTCAGAAGTCTACCCAATTTGATGTGAACGCATCAATTTTTACATCAATTCTTACAATTTTACTTGGCTTAATTCTTCTATTCTTCTTCTGCCTTCATACACTGCTCTACTCTAAGTGAGTTTTTTAAAGTTCCTTGTAGCATATAACTAATCCCTAAAAAGCCTCTATCCACCTGTTTCTTAATTTCTGTCATCAGACATTTATATTTTTTCTGCTTATTATGTTGAACCTTCAATCGGCTACTTTGCTTTTTGTTACAATTTTTCCTGCCTTTCTGTGGCGAAAGTTTTTAGTTGCAATTTCTGAATTCTATATGTATGCATGAGGCTGTTCACTCCTATAGTACCCTCCCACACAGCCATGGGTGCATCCAAGGCCCCCACAGATGCCAGACAACTTGGATAGTGCAGATTTTTGCACACTAATTCTACATCATGTCTTGATAAAGCTTAATTTATGGATGGGTAGAATAAGAACTTAACAATTAGAGAGGACACTTGCATACACTGTGATAAAATTATCGCCCAGTCCTAATGGCTTCTGCTCCTTCCCCCCCAACAGACACAATGCCTACTCCATAGGATGAAGTGAGGGAAGGCACAAACCATGTGATGCAGCAGGAGGCTTGGGTGGATACTCAGAAGTGACACCAGGACACAGTAGGGAATGGATTTCAAATCAACACAGACCACGCACAGGGAATGCTTTGGGTGACCACTCTAGGTAAGGCATTACACAGACATACAGCTTGTCAAAATCTAATGGCTCCACCTTTCCCAGTCTAAGTATGAAGCTTTCATCTCCTTTGAGCATCTGGCATTTTTAATATACTCATCAATTTCTTCTTTACATTACACGAATAGTAACATTATTATTTAACTTTATGACATCCAAGAGAATAAGAGCTGTTGCATTCACCAGTGTTGGGCTCCTGCATTCTGCCTTCCTATTGCTGTTTTCAGAGGACTAGTTTGAATTTTACTTCAGTAGGTTTATTAAGAAACACATATCTTTATCTAGAAATTTGGGGACTTTGGACTTTTTTTAATGACAGGATATGGTGGCTAGTCTTAGTTGTCAACTTGACTACATCTGCTACATCTGGAATTAACTAAAATCTAAATGGCTGGGTACAACTTTGAGGGGTTTTTTCCCTTCTTTTTTCTTAATTAAATCATTTGAATCCACTTCCAATCCAGATCTTTGAGGTGGGAAGACATACCTTTAATCCAGATCTTCTAGGGCCACATCTTCTGCTGACTGCCTACATACAAGACATGGAAGAGGGAAGTTCTTTGCCTGCTCTCCTGTCTCTCTCTCTCTCTCTCTCTCTCTCTCTCTCTCTCTCTCTCTCTCTCTCTCTCTCTCTCTCTCTCTCTCAGGTCTATAAGTCTATTTCTTCACTGGCATTAGGGCCTACTACTTCTTTGGGATTCTGGCATATATTGAGACATCTAGCCTCACACTAAACAACTACTGGATTGATTCTTGAACCTTCCATTGGTAGGGCAGCCACTGCTGGACTGGCTGAACCACAGCCTGTAAGCCATTCTAGTAAATCTCATACACAAACATGCATGCATGTGCACATGCACACACACATTTGCACTTTAAGCTCTGTTCCTCTGGAGAATCCTAATACACAGGGTCTCATTCTGCCCTGGCGGGTTGGCCCTGAACTCAGAGATCCTGCAGCACATTTTTGAAGGCCACAGACAGAACTCCAGATTGATAGTTCTTCGCTTTTTTTGCACTAGAAACTGCAGCCATTCTAACAGCTTTGCCTCTGGGGGGTCATGTGCCATTCATCTGAGCTGTTTTAGGGATTATCTCCATCTTCTCCTTCTGTTTCAGGCCCAGCTTGACAGTAAAGCACCAGGTATGGATTTCTCTCAGTAGTTTTTTGCTTAGGATTTTTATTCTGTTGGTTGTTTTGCCTCTCTAAATGTGGAAAGCTGCCAAGACTTTTTTGAGTTGTCTTCAGCTCTGTCCTCTTTCTGAGACTCTCAAAACATGGCAGGTCTGTTTCTGAGAATTGCACATTGAACCCACCAGCAGTTTTTGATTTGGTTACCTTTTTAATTTAAAATTTCCATTATTTTTTAATGCCTAATATTTGAGATGTCTTAATTTTTCCTTCTTTTAAGTATGCGTGTGTATACTTAAAAAATCGCTTATTTTTTTGCCACTGTGATGAAACACCATGACCAAGGCAACTTACAGAACGGCTTATTTTGACTTACAGTTCCAGAGGGCTGAGGTGCATCCATCATGGCGCAGAGGCACGGCAGTAGTAGGCATGCATGGTGCAGAGGCAAGGCAGTAGTAGGCATGCATGGTGCAGAGGCACGGCAGTAGTAGGCATGCATGGTGCAGAGGCAAGGCAGTAGTAGGCATGCATGGTGCAGAGGCACGGCAGTAGTAGCAGGGCAAAGCTGTGAACCCCTTCCACAGTGGCATCTACCTCCCCTGCTTCCTGACACAAACAGTGCCATCAACTGGGGACCAAGTGTCCAAATGCCTGATGCCGCAGGGAACATTTCTCATTCAAACCACCTCAGCTTGTGACCCCAGTTGCTTTTAGACAGTAGTCAGATCTGGCCATAGAGCCCTCGGTACAACATCTGCTCCCCTGCCATGTAGCTTGGAATCTTGTGTCTTGGGCAGAGCAACCTCTGACTGAAAACGGTGTGACAAGGTCCTGGCTGTGCTCTGAATATTGGTTTCAGCAGCTTCTTTGGACAGGACTCTGGGGCTGGGGCAGAAGTCCCAACTCCCCCAAGTGACATTTAACCGGGAGGGGTGGCTGCCTCTGCACTGCTCCCCTCGCTTCCGTGGGTTACCTATTGTGGTAACAGTCAAAAGCGCCCCACGCAGCCACCTTTAGACACCACTCTAGTGGGAAGAGAGGGGTACCCCAATGGAAGTCTAGGGTCCCCATATGATCTCTCCTGATAGCATACTAGTTGTTTACCAGTCAGCAGAGATGCAAGTCCAATCTCATGTCTAATCCCTGCTTCAAGAAATGCTACAACATGGTCGAGAGTTGGAGGGGTTGGGAACTGCACCCCAGTGTTTTCACCAGTACTTCCTTGGTGCCACTGCGGTATGGGAGGGGTGAAGAGCATCTTAAACACTATTTGCGTCTAGCAGAGCCATTATAGTAAAAACTGTGTTCTCCCAGGTACAGTGACTACAGAGAGCCATTTTTGCTCCCCCCCGCCCCCCCACGAAACTGTCTTGTTACAATCCTGGCTTGTGGGTGGTTTCTCCAGTTCCAAGTCTTGAAAATGCAAGGAACTTACCACAAATGCTAGCTTGTTAGGGTGGCTATAGATATGGCAGGTGGCTAAAATAATGGCAATCTTTTTGCAATGCTAGAGAATGGAAACCCAAGTTATACAGTACAGGCAGGTCCCAGGCATGGTAATGACTATGATTCAGCATTTAAGAGGCTGAGGGAAAAGGGTCATGAGTGTGAGCAAGACTCCATCTTTAAAATCAAAACAAAGCCAGCAGGAATTTTCTTGACACACACCCCCACCCTGCCCTTGCCTAGGCTTGCACGTGGCTGTCTTGTGGTGTTTCCACAGGGCCTTTGTGTGTGCAAAAGTAAGGTAAGTAACTTTTCCTTTGTAAGGACACCAGTCAGACTGGATTAGGGCCCACCCTGAAGACCACATCACAACTTAACCAAGTTTACAGAACATATTTCTGAATTCTCGGTTCCTGCAGTAGAAGGGAAAGCTTAGATCACATTAGTTTGGGACAATGCAGTACAGCCCCTAACACCAGTACATCCTTCACCAAGTCCTGAGGTCCCTGGGCAGCTTACCATTTCTATTTACGTTCAGTCTGTGCCTGTTTCATAGTCAATGTCCAAAATGTTTTACTGTACTTAGCTGGAAGTATATCTACCTTGATCTCTTGGAAATGTTTCTTCCTTGCATTTTGAACATTTCAAATGGTGCAGAGTCAGGTATTTGGACTTTTAAACTGGGTTTTTTATAGCACATTAGCTTAACTTCAAACACATGTTCAGAAGTCAAAAAACACAGAACCCAGCAAGTACCCAAATAGACTTTTAAAATCTCTGAAGTTTGTACGAGTCTTTTGTTACTACATCAAAACACCTGAAGCAGGTATAAATTTTCTTCATTGGTGTTTTATGCTGTTAAAATGCTATAGACTTGGGTGTCTTTTAAAGAAAAGAGGTTTTATTTGGATCCACCCCAGCAGTCATGTGTGGCTACAGCTTCTCAGTGCAATGGTCCATGGCTTCAAACAGAGACAGGGAATATACGCTTCTGCTGCTGTCTCCTTGGTACTGGAACTCATGCACGGGGCTGTGTTCTGATGACTGACCTCACCCTAATGAACCCCGAATGATGACACCTTGGAGCACCATATTAGGCTTAGTACCTCATGAAAGGGAGCTGAATTTTATCACATGAACCAGCGAGCTACATTCCAGTCCCACCCACATCACAGCTCATGTTTCCTGATAAAAATCTGTATTTTCCTTCTTGCAACCCAGCTGTCGGTGAAAATGCAAACAGGACACAATCAAGAAAACGTGTGGGCTAACCTCGGCGATGAGAACAGCAAAGCTGTTTTGCCTCCGGATACTGTGGTATCAAATTCTCAGAATAGCAGAATTCTCTAACACCCCAACAAAGGTACCAACTAACCACCAAGAAAGGGTAGGTCAACTAAACAAATTATTTTGATAGGCACATGGAAAAGTTAACTCACAAGTATTGTTTTAGAATAATCACTGAAGAACCTCCAAATCCCCCACAATCTTTCTAGACAAAACTAACAGCAATTACAGGAGTAATGAATGCTCCATTCACCCCAGCTTCTGCCGAGGTCACGTGACTGAGGACCACCATCCAGGAACAGGATCATAATCAAAGACAACGCCATGAGGTTCTACCTGGCTGGTAGGCTGGGCTCAGTATTCAATTCCACAGTTGCAATCCAGTTCAGACTATGATGACCTTGCTCAAGCCCACGTGACTGTCACTAAATTAAGAAGAGAACTGTAGCAATCTCTCTCCAAGAGCCACAGCAGTGACATCCCAACTGGGGACCACATCCAAAATGCAGGTTCAGGTTGCTCTAACAAAATGCTATAGAATCAACAGTTAATAAACAGTAGGAAAACATTGCTCACAGGCAAGCAGGAACCACTGGCTCTCCTACAGGACAGGTCCCCTTCTGGCCTCGTCTCTCAACACTACTGCATTGAAGAGCAGGTATCTATCTATCTATCTATCTATCTATCTATCTATCTATCTATCTATCTATCTATCTATCTATCTATCTACCTACCTACCTACCTACCTACCTCCTAAGGCTTTCATTTCACTTAGCAAAGCTTGCTTGAATCCTACACAGAAAAATAAAAGGTTTTGTTTCATCTGGTTTGTGCGGCTACAGGATGCAAAACCTATCTTAACCCAGGCTGAGTTCTGAGAACTTTACACCATAGTTCCTAGAACCTGAGTGCCCCTAAGCTCCACATCCCCGGGGCTGAAAGGACACTCGGACTTAAGGACAGTTTAGGTTTGGGATTTAGGATGCTCAAGCTATACTCTATGAAAATATTCCCCAGTTAAACAAAATTTGAAACACTTGATCTCAAGCATTTCAGGAAGACACACAGAGTGTGTATCATATGTTATAGCACAGATTCCGCCCAAGTAGCACACAGATGATTCTAACCAGCACATGAAGTTAAGTATGGTGGAGGCCAGACATTCGCAGATTTTCCTCAAACTAACATCTCCAGTGTTATTCTCAGCAACCCAACATCTGACACGAAGCAGAAAGCCAAGCTCTGTAGCTCAAAGTCCATGACCAGCGAGTTTCAATATTTTATTAAAATAGCATATTTAACCAAGGTTAACCAAGAATACGTTAACATTGTTTCCCCACCCCACCCCAATATGCAGCACAACACAGTAGTGATTTCAAATATTCTTGATCAAGAACAGTCAAGTTTGCAACTAAAAACCAGATCTTCAGAGAATTCTAAATTAAAAAAAAAAACAATACTTTCCAACAGAGTTTTCATTTGTCCCCAAATAAACGCTGGTGCACCGCCCACCTGACAATACCGCTAAGATTTTTATTCTTTATGCATAGTGTAACGTCTCATTTATAAGTACCCACTTTTATAAATAAAATCAGCATTTCCACCCCATTTAATGTTTCTTCTCAGCTTCACAAAGAAACCAGTAAATAAAACTGTCAACGACAGTTACAGCATACACTCTAACAGCAAGATAAAAAAACCTGAAAACAGCAGAGATGCATCTAGGCTGTTGTACATAAAAAGACAGATTTTAAAAGTGCAAGGCAAAGTCTGCAGGTTCCAAGGGAGCTTTTAGGCACATCCATGTCTTTAAAGCAAGCTTCAGAGTGAAATTCCAGTTTGTTCTTCATGACACCTGTTTAAGTCTTTTTAAAAAAAAATCCCACAAAAGTCCATTTCATTAAGTGTAAAACGGAGTCTCATGTCCTAAGGCTAACTCAGCTGTGGCGCGTCCGGCCCTTCTTCACTCTGGCGGGCTTAGGTTTGGGGATGTACTGGTTATTGGCCTGGTACTCTAGCTCCTTCCGGAAGTAGTGAATGGCTTTGTTCAACCCTTCCTCCAATGGAACCTATTGGAGAGAAAAAGGAACAAGGTCCCATCAACAGAAAGGCCTCCTTGAAGCAAACAGCAGAGTGCCCTGGAGATGAGAATGTGCAGCCAGCTGTCCACTTCGTGAGGACATTCAAGGACTCACACTGGCCAGGAGTACATCAAGGCCACTTTGGAGAGGCTTGAAGTTCTTTAGAGCTACTTTCAGAACACACTCTGCAACTTAGCAAGTGACACTATCACCTCAAGTTCCCAAAGCCCAAATCTCCTCTTGCAGACATGCCTAATCAGTCAGCTGCAGACACCATTTCTGAAATGTATGTGGACCCACTCTTTTGAGGAAATCCTCCAAGGACTGAGGGGAGATGCTCTGAGGAGGCTGTCTCCACCTGCCTCCCTGGGCCTCCCCCATGACACACTCGCATTCACACTGACAGGAAGGACCCATGAAATGTGACATTTGAGGCAATCTTAACCTGAGCTGGAAACAGGAAACAGTCAATTGGCTGCTGAGTCATATAGGCTAAAGAGAAAGTTGAAGAGGGAGGCGTTGCTGAGAACTCCAGTAAATTTGCTGGTGTTTGTCTTTCTTGATTATGGTGCTAGTTTTATAGGTGTCAAAAAAATACAACAAGACATCGTATTAAATGTTTTAAATATGGAAATTTAGCTATGTATGCGTTACACAAGACACTAAAAAACATAGGAAACATAATTAGATAAATTAATTAAACTAAAAACCTTCTCTCAGTAAAATAAAAAAGCATGCAGAGATAACCTACAGAATGGAAGAAAATACTTGTCAACTATGTATCTGATAAGGAGTTGACAGTAAAAGCATATAAGGACCACAATTAAAAAAAATAGATTTAAATAGGCATTTTTTTCCAAAGGAAGACACAGAAATGGCCGATACATTTATGAAAATGATCAGGATCACCAAATATCAGAGGAACACACATAAAAACACCTCTTCCCCAAGTTAAGATGCTTTCTCTACCTCATTCACATGTACACACAACAGTCATGCTATCTTTGGATGAGACTTTTCCTATCAATTAAGACTCATATTACAAAGAATCCAATGGCAAATGTCTCATATTCTGTATCTCCATGTAAGATACAACTTCTAAACACATATCCTGGCTCTATATATACCTCCAAAACCAAGAATGTATATTTAGTAAATATACATTGAATGTGTTTCCTAACACATTCTGTTTAAAACACATGCTTTGGTGACAAAAGCAAAAATAACAAACTTTTCAAAAAGTTTGAGAACCTGAGGAGCGACAGAGATGGCTCAGCTCTCTCACTTGTTGAGACCACTTGTTGCTCTTGCAGAGGACCTGAGTTCAGCTCCCAAAGCCTACGTAGTAACTCTCAACCATCTGTAACTCCAGTTGCAAAGGTTCTGATGCCCTCTGTGGGCACTACATGAACATAGCACACATGTATACAAGCAGGCAAAACACAAACATAAAATACATGAATAAAAACAAAAACCATGGAGAATCCCTACCTCTGCTTCTGAAATTTGTTCTGTTTAGATGGGATGAGTAGATTTTAAGTCTGAGCATATTCATTTCCATCTCACATACTAATTTTCTGTACACAGCCAAAGAGTTGGACTAAAGTTCTAACATCCTTTCAGATTCCATCGGTTTAGATTCTCCCTCCAGCACTTATTGTGCTCTGCCCTTTTAACAGGTAAGCTGAGCTCTGGGCAGCACTCTGCCTCCTGGTGGGTTCTCAAACGCTCTTAGAGTGAGGCTGCGCCACCTGCCCTATGTTTATCTTCCGTCTGATATGGTTTTGCTTCGACAACAGTCGCTGGGATGGCTGTCATGATACGAGGGAACGTCACTCTCCAGAGGAGCACAGCACAGCAAACAGCTAGACAGAGTAGATGGGAAGTGGCTTCTTGTTCCTGCAGCCTGGCTGGCCAGGAGAATTTTCTATAAGGAGGTGAGAATTTTCTATAATTGTAGACACTTGAGAGGCTACATACAGCCCTGGGACACTGGTGTTCACAGAAAGAGGACAAGCTCTCCAGCAAGAGACGAAGGGGCAGGGACTGAGGGTTCAGAGTGCAAATACAGTCTAGCAGTGAGGGAGAGAGAGCAGGACAGATTTAGAGTCTAGTCCAGTGGTTCTCAACCTTCTGAATGGTGCAACCCTTTAATATAGTTCACGTTGTGATGACCCCAACCATAAAATTTTTTTTTTGCTACTTAATAACTGTATTTTGCTACTGTTGTGCATTGTAATGTAGCTATCTGACACGCAACCCCAAAGGGGCTGGGCCGCACAGGTCTGGTCTAACAGGTCAGCCTGTGGAGAGCCTGGCGGTCCAGGAGCGCCAGGAAGGTATGGAGTCCACCTTCGTCCTTGCCTTTCAGACTCCATGCTTTCCAGCCGGGGTTCCCTCGACATGGGGACTGACATGACCTGATGAAACCTCACCCAGTTCAGCCCTGGACACCAGGACCCTGCGCTGAAGCTGCTGCCATTGTCTGATGCTCTGACCAGCTCATGGCACTAGGTGAAGGCAGTGGAGTCCTTAGAAGGTGTGGCCCTGACAGCGATGTAAGTGCTATGGCAGGCCTTTGACGGCCACACCTTCCCCTGGTTCTTTACTTGGCTCTGTCCCTGTATTACATGAGGCCACTGGCATGGACTGCAGCTCTGGCGTCTGCCCTGCCACGAACTGAAGCCCCACACTGGGAACCAAAACAAACCTCTGCTTCCTTTTAAGTTGTTTTGTAAGCGTTTTGTTACAGCAGCGAGGAGAACAACTAGTGCACCCTAATCCTGCCTTTACACTGCTGTGTGTCGGCGTTAACAGTAACTGTCAACCTGACACACTAGAGACCCCTGGGAAAGTCTCAATGCAGTAACTGTCTTTATCAGGTTGACCTATGGACATGTCTGTGAGACATTGCCTTGGTTGTCTTAACTGATACGGGACAGTCCAGCCCACTGAGGATGGTGCTGTTTCCTAGGCAGGTTATTATGGGATGTATAGGAAAGTTGGCTAAGCATGAACCAGGGAGCGGCACTCCTCCATGGTACCTGATTCCGGTTCCCGCCTCCAGGTCCCTGCCCTGACTTCCCTCGGTGAGAGCCTATGCCCTGGAAGTGTAAGCCAGAGAACCTCGTTTCCTCATGCGTTTGGTCAGTGCTTCAGCACAGAAACAGAATGAAAAGGGGACATGTTTATACACTCTCCTGAATGAAAACAACTCATGGGAGGCCTATGCCATTTTCACTAACAGAGGATGAGGAGCCATTAAACCGAGAAAATCTCGTAGCTGCCTGGATACTCAAGCCCACCCTACTTTGCTAGAAACTGTCAACAAGGCCACAGACTGGGAGGAGAAGGCCATGGGATGCTGATGTCTTTCTCCTGAGGCAGTGGGCCTCCTTCATACTCACCACAGGTTCCCACCCCAGCATCAGCTTTGCTTTTTTGATGTCTGGTTTTCTTTTTTGTGGGTCATCCTGGGCTTCCGAGAGAAACTGAATTTCACTTCCACTACCTGAGTTTTTTAAAAAGAAGAAAAAAAAAGGTAAGGACATGTGAATTCTTTATCACTAGGGGGCACTGTTTTCCCATCTACACCAGAAGAAAATCATACCTATGGTAGAACAAGAGCAAGGACCCAACACAAGCCACTCTGACATAGCCATAGGACAGTCCTCACAAATCTAGGTGTATGCCTGCATGGCCATTACCAAACAGTCATGTGCAGAATGGTTCTGGTCCCACAAGATCCTCCTACGAGAACAAAAGGGCTTGTTCCAAGAACAAAGCTTCATGTCAGGTAACAAATGCAGATGTGCCTATGGGGCACAATTCCTTAAACACAACATATAAATGTGGCTAGAACCACCTTGAAGGTGGATGCTCCCAATGGGCCACACCTGGGTATCCCTCCTCTGGAAATCAGATAGTCTACAACCCCCTTAACCAACAGCATGCAGAAGGTAACTTAGAGCCCATGATGACCTGACCATCAATGCTCTAGCTGGAACAAACCCAGAACCAACACGTAATATGTCTGCTCTGCTGCTGGATGAAGCACACAGATGACAGAAAAGCCTGGTCTACCTCCCTGAGGTGAGGGGCTTGACCCTAGTGACCACAAGAGAAAGCTTCTACAGTGACCGCTATGCAGACCTGGGGAAGTGTGACATGCAGTCCCACAGTAGCAACGTGGGGATCCTAAGTCCTCCTCAGTGGGCAGGTAGGGGCTTCCTAAACTCTGCAGTGCACGTGGGCCACTGTGCACACTCTCATCTGGGAGGCCAGGGTTCGCATTTACAGTGCCATTATAGCAAAGCCTCCAACCCACGGTTTCCACCTGCATAGCAAAGGTTTCAAAGGCATGGTGACTGGAGGTACACGGTGACCGAAGCAGGCCCTGCCTCACCAGTGGGACTGCACAGCTGGAAAGCGCTTCTGCATGGGACTGCTGGGACCATACAGCACTGGGCTTATGTGGCAGAAAGACTGTCTCCACTGTCTGTCACACAGAACAGGATTCCAGCTGTCCACAGCTGCTCACCACAACCCTGATCATGGAATGTCAACATGGAGGAGTCCATTCAGCCAAGGCGGCAGCAGGGTCAAATCAGAGCAGCCTGCAGCACACACTTATTATGGGTCCAGGCCAGACTAACATGTCCAGAACTCAAATTTCTGGCCTGGATACCAGACTTCCTAAAGCTCTAGCAAGCCTGAGGATGAGGCCCGGGCTACCTCCTTGGCACTTGTAACCCAAGGGCCGGGCCAGACCCAGGAACATCCTGCTGCTTCATGGGCACACTGTTCCAATGTCACACGGCCAAACCCAGCATGGACAGAACTAACCTCACTCTTTCCTTGCTCCTGGAATTTGGTCTCAGTGGGGGTGGTGCCTGGACATCAGTAATGGTCACCTGTGCAGGATGTGCTAACCCAACCGTGTCACACCAGGAGGACAAATCTCTGTCCCACACTCCACCAGACCTGCAACTAGACCTGGGAGCCAAGCTCATCTCATGCCATCTTCTCTCTAATCCCCAGCTCAGAGGAGCTGGACATGGGCCAGTCAGTCAGCAGCTTGTACTAATTCCCTGCTTTCTAGGGAAGGCACTACCAATAGAAACAGTAAGTGCAGATGAGTTCATTCAGAGTGGTCGAGCATACTTACCAACAAGGTTTTTAATTAACTGAGCAAATTCCAGGATTGTGTGTTCTTCTGGGTTCCCCTAAGGAAGAAACGGATTCTCCTATAAGTGTCTTGACAATGGCAGTACTCTCTTACTTGGGCTACACATATGAACTCAGAGGCATTTTCTGTATGAGTCATCATCAGCCCCCAGACTAGCCTGCCTCCAAGTAACTTCACCCCAGCTTCTTGTGCCACTGGAGCACTTTGGATTGGTTTCATTCTAGCCAAGTGCAAACCTATACTACCTTAGGCCTTTATCTGTTCTGAAGAATAGCCTTCAGGTAGGACAAGGTCATTTAAAGTGGGTCCCATACACTGGGTGAGCTTTTTAATCTTTTTAAAGTAACTTTTTAATCTACTCCCTTTTCTGTCACTTTAGTGTTACTCTACACGTTTGGTTTCACATTACTGGCTCTGCTAGGACAACATACCTCCTCTATGAGAACCGTGCCAACGCCTTTTACGGTGCAGGATCAAAGATCCTATGGAGAAAGCTGCGGCAGCAATGGATGCTGTCACAGATCAGTGAGCTTACTGGGGTGGGGCAGAGGAGTTGCTAAGCAAACCCGTTCCTTCCATCCCATTTTCTGACAGTTGTTGCCTTCACTTTTGCAATGCTGGAGATGGAGCTCAGGGCCACGCCCACACTGGGAGCCACTTCACCACTGCTCCAACCTACTACTCTTACCCCACAAGGACCGCCCAGCACAGACCACAGAAAAGCCCAGCAGCTATAAAGTTTAAAATCCTCCAGCTCCCATTTTCAAGGCTATCCTGGACCCAGAGATCACAGTGTTGGGAAAGCCTAACTATAGGCACAAAGAAAGGCCCCAGGAAGCAGAGTGGAGTGACAGAAGAACATAGGAGAAAAGGGGCTGTGGGAGACTCCTGGCAAACACTTTTCTGATTTGACGGAAGACAGATTTTTAAGTAGATACAGTTCCTAAATGCTCTTGTGCAGAAGTTTCCTAAAAAGAGTAAAGCAATAAGATGCACAGAGAACACGCAGGCATAAACAATGAAGCCTTTTATCATAAGCGTTTATCCATTCGGAGCTTTGATTCGCCTTACAAGTGTGATCTTTACACAAAGCCCTTCAGGCAGACGGAGTTCACACATTGCTCACGCACGCCTTGCAAATGTCGTTTTTCAATCCCTTTCTCTGCTTTGTTTCACTTCTGTACTTAGCAGATGCCCTACACAAGACAGTCATGAGCAGGGAAAGCCTTCACCCAAGACCCTGTAGCTGGTGCAAAGGAGAGGCAGGACGGTACTCACCAAGTTGACAGGGCTGCTGACGTTGCTGTTCATGAGTGCTACCAGGCCATTAACCAGATCACTGGAAAAGAGGGAGACCTGGGTCAGGCAATGCTTGCCATAGAGCAGGAATGCCGAGGGCACGTACCAAACCTCCCCAGACAAAAATGAAAACCCAAATGGAAACTGAATGTGGAAACGAAACCCTGTGAATTAAGATGGTGTCTGCAATGCTAACATGTTCATGGATGAAATGAGTCCTGTAACACTGGGATTTGCTTTTGGTGGGTGTGGTAGGGTGGTGAACAGGGTGGAAAGAATGGGTTAAATCTACGCTTTCTGTGCATTTCTGAAAACAATCAAGGACCAAAAGTTAAAGTAGGTATACACCCCCAAAGATGGCAACTGCAGAGTCTCTGATGAAGCCCCACGTTTAATGTGAACCCACGTTAGTCAACCAAAACAAAAGTTATGACTGTTTCATAAAATAAGCTCCACAGAAATGAATGGACTTCAGTATGCAAACTCCATACTGGCAAATCACAGCGAAAGCCAAACAAACTGAGCACCGGAATCAATGTGCACTGCTGCCCCTCCCCCAGTCTCCAGCCCACCCTTAACACATCCTGTGAGCTCGCTGTCGGGGCAGCTGGATGTTTCCGATGGATTGTGATTGGCTGAGCCATGAAGGTGAAGAGAGAAGTAAGCAAACTTCCGCTTACCAAGGTTTGGTTCTTAGTTTCAGAAGCGTTAAAGTGTGGCTCTGTTAAAGAAAAGTTACTTCGTAAAAATGACACCTCACTGGGAATCTTAAGCGCTTGTTCTACGCCCATGTCCAGCAGCTACGGTTCTGAATGAATTCCACTTGGGAACCTCTCCCTCTTCCTCCAGCTTTCCCACAAGGCACAAGCCACTATGGGCCATGATTGGCTTCCAAAAGAAAACCCAAGATAGTTTTTCCTTTTCTTTTAATTGGAATAAAAAAAATTATTTTTGGTGTGTCATTTAATAAGGTTGTTTCTGCTTTTCTAGTTTCAACAATGGGGACTTTATATGAATATGCTTAATGTTCTTCTGTTCTCACAGATCAAGTGCAAATGCAAACCACCATTGACCTTGAATGATTTCTTTTCTAGGAGAAACTGGCAAAAAAGTCACTTCATCACCATGGCAGTAGCCACTATATCTACCACGCATTCTTACAGCATCCATCTGTGTGTCTGTAAGGAGACATTAAAAGCTGCCATTCATTAGCATCCACAATGGCTCCTAACATTGAAATAAGGGCAGGGTCATGTGGAGTTGGAAGACGGCTGGGAGAGGAGGGAAGGAGGGAGGGCCGTGCACCTTATACGTAACAAGTTGGCAACTTTTAAAGTCAAAATCGTGTAAGTCATACTCATTCAGCCTGAAGCTCTTTCAAAGTGTCATTTTGACAAAGTGACTTTTAAGGAATATATAACATGCCTTTGTTATGTGAATGAGGACACAACCCAACCATGAAAGTCTCAGACACGTCATGCCAGATGTCAATGCAGATGACCATGTAGGCCTTGGGTCCCTGCAGCACTGCTGAGGCAACTGTGGCTCTGGGGACAGTTAACCCAGGACTGTAACTACAGATCCAAACCCTCTTACAAAGTAAGGGACTTTCAGTTTCTTAAAGAGGTAGGGGTTATGTTTAAAACAGCAAGGCCCTGGTCAGTTCTTTGTGGAGACTTGAATCACTACATAGTGTACATCAGGAAACTGACCCACAATGTCCCTAAGTCCTGGTGATCTCAGATGCCACCACAATGGCAGCATTACAGAAAGGGAATCTGCGGAAAGGGTCCGCTCCTATGAACAGGGAAATTACTTACATCCTCTTTCCAAGGTGTCAGATAGTCTGGGAGGTGACGATGTGCAGGTCATAGCAACTAGGTGTGTGAGCTGTGGCCATAACAGGCCTGATGCCATGAGTGTGTTTTGTGCTAGGCTGGGTTAGCACACAGCATAGGCATTGCTGAATTCTCCCCACCAAATGTATCTGAAGCGACTCAACTTAATTTCATATGAGCTGCCACTGAAGCAGTGTGACCAAAAAGAAGGCAGGCTTCTAACCAGGGCCCTTTTTTATCAGGTCTTATAATGGTGGAATATAAGAAAGTTTGGGACCCCGATTAGTTTGAGGTTGAATCTGTGTACTTGAAGACATTATGCCTCCTTGGAAGTGCATGACTGGGGAGAGGGTGAAAGGGGATGAGATGAAAACGCAGTGCTACTACTATTATGAAGAGGTGGTTCAATACATGGTGGTCTGACTAGTCTAGTCCAGAGACAGAAATTCACCCCAATACATTTCTCCAAGCACACAGCCTCAGCTCTGTACGCTAAAACAGAAACTATCCCTGGGGAGGGATGGCCACTTGTCCCTGTGAAACCATCTCTTGAAACTGTGAAGTTAACCTATCTGAACAACACATGAGCAGCTAGGTCTCCTTTCCAGGCTTTCGGCCCTGTTTCACAAGATATGCATGGGTAAGGAGAAACAAACACTGACTGTGACATGCATTTATTCACAGCTCCTTCTGGATCACATGTAAGAATGTATATACTTTCAGGGAAAAATCTATACTGGTTGTTTTAACTTTGGGGAAAAATTAAAGCAGCATTCCTGTTTTACTAAGTGACTTCTAATGAGCTCCTCAGCTACTGAGATATGGTTGCTACTCAGACCTACACCCCATAGATAACATCTTACCCTTGGATGGCTCTAAGACACCTGGGACAGCATTTTCTGGACAAGAGGCATTTGGGGCATTTGCATTTAAAGAAAAAGTACATGGTGTCAAAATCTAGATGTGGGTTTTACAGTGATCAAGGGTGTTGGAAACGGCCATGGGATTTGTAATTGTTATCCATAGGCAGACGATACTTCAGTGTTGTAATTGCTTATTATTTCTAACTGCATTGCTCAATAAAACCCTTAGGTAGGCTTCCAAAGACAAAAACACAAGTCCCCAAGTGTATGAGCCTGCCTCAGTTTCAAAATGAGGTCGCCATTAAGAAACTCTGATCTCATATTCTTAAAGATTCTCCCCATGCTAGAGAATTGTGATTTAAAACATTGGTTGGACAACTGAATCTGAGGTTTGATGGGTGATTAATTGGCCTGCAGCTTTCATTACTTATCCAAGCTATCCTCACAGTGCTAGACAACGTCATCTATGCAACACTAGGTGGCAGTGAAAGATTAGCCAGGAGTCACAGAAACGGTGGATGAAAACCAACTTTAACAGAGAGAAGCAAGAGGTTCCTAATCAAATATTGAAATGAACTTACTACACAGTTGAGCTGTGGAAATACTCAGTATGTACAATATACACTGAACTCTTACTGCATTCCTCTACTCAGAACCAAGGCTACGGACCGGAGCCTTACCTGACATACTGGAACGCCCTCGTCTGAGACCCGGAACCATATACCTAGAAGGAAACCAAGAGTTAGACCTGAAAAAAATACCCTGACACTATTAGTGGGGCTCCTTGGAATTCTGTGGGTCTGACTTCAGAATCAATCATTGACAAGGCACTGACACAGGCTTACATCTTGAGGTTCATGAATCCTCTTTGCCTGATATATGTGACTATCATCCTTAGCAAAGAAGCTTCTCGTTGCAGCCACAGAACCCATCACAGAAAATCATGACTGGTCAAAATACAGAGAACTGAAGAGATGCTCAGCCTCAACAGATGCGTTTACAACACAACTCCTGCACCTAGGCTCAGGGAACATATGAAAAGGGGGGTGGAAAGATTTTGAGAGCCAGGGGAACAGGAAACCTGCGATGGTATTGAATGCTGTCTCCTAGAGATGACTAGGATAATACAACTACAATACTACAACGATATGGCTAATAAACAAGACTCAAACAATGACACGCTTATAAACACATTGACGAGACCTCAATCCTAGAAAAAGAACTATAGGCAACTAACAACTACTGAGAGAGGGAAAATCAGTCTTCCCCAGGAATGGACCCCTTAGCTAGTTATCCAATACCAAGTGGTTAAATCATATGCATTTAAGCCACACTGAATGGACTCAGCAGGTGGTATTTATATACTATGCTTCTCTCTGTGTGTGCAACAGTTATAATCAAAGGAAACAAGGCCATCAATTTGAAAGGGAGGAAAATGTGAAGTGTTGGAGGTAAAGGAACACAGAAGGGGCTGAGGGAAGGGGAGGGGAGGAAATGAGGCAATTATATTTTAATCAAAACAAATTAAGGAAAACAAAAACATCTTGAACCACATCTCACACTCTGTACTTTAGCACTGATACTTTACATGAGCATGTACATCTATATCAAGTTTTTCCTCAAAAGACAGAATTCAAGAACCGGCTTCTTGAATTAGGGTATGTCAGGATCTATGTAAAACTCAGGGGGCTGTGATCCTGAATCCAGTTGAGTAGCACACACTAATGTGAACAATATTTAGTGGGGGCTACACACATACATGCACACACACACACAAATGTGAACAATATTCAGTGGGGGCTCTTATCCCCCCCACGCACGCGTGGACACACACGTACACTAATGTGAACAATATTCTGTGGGGGGATTCTACATACACACATACACTAATGTGAACAATATTCTGTGGGGGGCTTCTACATACACACGTACACTAATGTGAACAATATTCTGTGGGGGGCTTCTACATACACACGTACACTAATGTGAACAATATTCTGTGGGGGATTTCTACACACACACATACACACTAATGTGAACAATATTCAGTGGGGGAGCTCTACACACACACACACACACACACACACACACACACACACACACACACACCATTCAATGGGGGCTCTCCACCCTGGATGCGTTACAAATGATAGGCTTCTGCCTAATAGATCAGTAAACTATGGGGCAGGCTTCTTCATAGCTGTATAGCTGGCTCCTAGGGAATTCCAACATATGGCTAAGGCCAAACTGAGATCTTCCAGGAGAGTAATAGGATTCAGAGGTACAGGTTTGGAATACCCATAGTCCCACTGAGTCAAGAACTGAGTTAAGGGTCCTCAATGTTCATAAAGAGTTCAGGATGACAGAACTCAGCAGTTAAAATCAATTAACAATGGGAGCTAGGTGGTCCTAGCTGGTGGGATAAACTATTTCTTGTGTGACTACAAACCTTTCCTATCTGACTGGGTCTGTACAGTTGTATTACTATAGCCCTAAAAGTAATGCCTGAGCACCAGCCACAGGTGGACTGAGTTTCTGTGGGGGAGACCAAGTTTTATATTCCTCAAGCTCCTGGAGAGACTCTGAGGTGCAGCCCAGGCTCAGAACTACTTAGCAAACATCCAGAGGCTCCCCAAATCCCAGGCTTACTAAAACATACGTTTCATTTTTGATCTGCAAGATCTTTGGGGCAGAGCCTGAGAATTCACCTTTCTGAGACTTCTGATGTGTGGTGTTGATATTCCTGGGTTCACAATCTGAGAACCTTTGCACTAAAGGACATGAGAATCTACAAAAAATCCATAATGACAGAAATGCAGCTACAATACCACTGTGGCAATGTTTGTCTTGATTTTTACATATTGAATAATGGATACAAGAAAATGCTATCCCAAGCATCTTAGGGCCATCCAGGGGTACTGTAGGGTGAGGTGGTGGCTATAAGGACAGGGGCTATATAGATCTGAGCAGCCCTCCATCCTATCTCTAGTGGAACAACTATGGAGCATTTTTTTCTGCTTAAGTGAGGGGCCTGGTAGAAATCTCTCAGAAAAAAATGAAAATTGTACTTAAATTCAAAAGTTCTAACAACCACTGTAGACTTTTCTGGAAAGAAAAGAAAAGCATAGTTGATCTGTCTAGACTGTCAAGTTGTAACATGCCACATTCAGAGATCTGGGCTTTCAGCTTCTGCTCAGGAATGGAGGGCCAGTGAGAAAAGGGAGAACAGCACTGTGTATGGAGTAGTCTGCTGACAGGATACAAACGCCACGGAATCAAATCTCAGCAAAGGAGCACCGAGGACAGGGCCTCAAGAAGCACCCACTGTCTTACTGATTCGGGGTGAGTGTGCCCTTCTGGCTCACTACCACACCTGCGTGTGGACTGGAGGCTACTCTGTGTCCACAGGCCAGGTAGAGAGGATGCTCAGCCACACTCATGAGTCTGTACAGTCCCGCACCCTGGCTTCACTTCACAGGATGAGAGAGTCAAGGAGACTCTGGGGATGCAAAGCTGCCCTCAGGGGACTAAATGCTGTCTGTGTTCAGGTCACAGCAGTATAGTGACCCAGGAGTCACCGAGATGTTTAGTGAGTAGGGGTGACAAGAACCCCAAAGGGAGCGGTCACAGCACTGTCCTCTACCATGTGCACTAGGTACTTTAGCTATGACAGCCTCTGCTGAACAAGCTCCAGAGGCTCCAAAACGTCTAGGGCCAGCGGGACACTTCTCGTAGAGCTGTGTTAACAAAAGCTCTGCTTAGTGAATCCAGCCCTCATAACTGCCTGGGTTTCTCATCTCTTTCCAACTTCCCAAGCCGGGAGGCCACCTGGACTCCTTCAGCAAGAATCCTCTGATGAATCCCCATTCCGAAATGCTTCTTCCTCTTTCCTTTTTCTCTCCACAGACTCACTCTGCTCCTTGGCTGGGATTCCTGCTTGCTCTCTCTGCTAAAGCTGTGTTTGGTCTCTGGCATCTCTCCCCACTCTACCCTGCTGACCTCTACCAGAACCACTGTCAAGGGAGGAAATGCTTTCTCAATCCAAGAGAAAAGCACCGGCAGTTCATTAGGTTCTTGATGGGCACAGAATTCTGTGAAACAACAACAACGATGACGAAAAACCACAAAACACTCTAAATGCCTCCCCAGGCCTTCTGCCTGGGTGGCTAGGAAAGAAGGAAGTCTGGCAGGCTCTGGATTAATGGCATTTGGATGGCGCCAGTGATCTCTCCCTGTATCTCTGGCACAGAGTCATGCCAGACCTGAAGACAACATGAGACATGACCTCTGCCAACAATGTGTGCATTCTTGAGGCTGCCACAGGACTTACTTTTCTCCTTAACGTGGGGCCCTTGAAGCCACCAAGGAGGCAATAAATTGAAAAGCTGTTTCTTCGAAAGCTGCTAACAGTTTTCTCCACAAACAAGGTAGCTCTGACTGTGGGTGAGCCACTGTGCATGGGGGCTGAAAAGGCTTCAGGGGTGTCTTCCTTCCCAGTAGAGATCACCTGACCCCTAATATAACTGTCCCCCAGTTTCCAGAACTTGGTTCCAGAACACTCCACAGATATCATAATCCAGAAGGGTCAAGAAACGGTTTAGTATTTGCATATAAGCTATGTACATTCTACATACAGGAAAACAACATCTGTCCATGTTATCATAGACACCATACTTTCTAACATTTTCTACTTGCAGCTGGCTGAATCTGCGGCTGGTAAACCTGTGTAGAGAAGCCAGATGCAGCAAGAAGGGATCTGAAAGGCCGGTTCACCTGGCAGTTACAGCTGCAACTGCCTGCTTCTGTGGCTAACCGCTGAGCCACTTCTCACTTGCTACAACAGAGAGCAGTCACCACTTACCTGGTCATTAATTCAATCATCTCACACTGCCTGTGTGCTGAGGCCAGGGACACAGCTGGACATGGAAAGAACAAAGGTCCTGGTTTCCAGAGCTAATGTTGTGCCTGGAACTGTAGTATTTCAGTCGGCAGTGAGTGCAATGGAAAGAAACCCATGGTGACTGAAAGCCAAACGGTGCATTCATATAGAGAGCGCTCCAGTTGGCCCTGGCTACAGAGAACGGGGAAGAGAGCCCAGGAAACACTCTCAGAACAGGCAAGACAGGAGCTGAAGGAGTGGGAAGTGGAGAGGGTAGGAGCCATTGGAAAGGTCTGTGGCATATGCTGTTCCTGAGATGAGGGATCTTTGGGTTTGTCCTCTTCAGAAGGCTGACGCTAGTCCAGGCCAAGAGAAGACAGAACAAGGATGGAAGTACCGCAAAGACAGGACACTATGATGGCAGTGTGGATCCAGAGCCAGGCCGCCAGGATGAGCTGCTGGAGTCCAGAAGTGGTGTGGAAAGAGAAGCAGGTGTGACTTCAGAACCTTCATCAAAGGGCGCCAAGGTGCCACGTAGGGAGAGGAGCAGAATGGGCTTGGCCCGTTAGAACCCAGAGCTGAGATCTAGAATTACATCTTTTCTGGGATGTACTTATCAAAACTCACCAACACAGTGTGCCCGCCTTGAGGGCCACCCCACTGCAGACAGGGGAGGCTCCATCCTACATCGGCAGCAGAGCTAACACATACGAAGGAGAAACAACAGACAACAGGGATTCAGAGGACAGCCCCAGGTCCAAACCATGTTGTCACACTTTAATCTCCGTGTCTCAGTCGCCTCACCTGGAAAATCAAGGTTAGAGGCACCTGTAGCCCTGCTCTGAGTAGTAAACGAGTCACTAGAAATAGAGATCGCACGACAGAGAACAGGGCTCTAACTCTGTTGATTAATCCATTGGTGGTGAACACACATGCACACACAATTCCAGAGATATCAACTTTACAGTGGGGTCACCTGTGGGGAACCCCTCACGAGTCAAGGCACAAGCAGACCCAGAATGGTCTAACATGTCGTTTTCTGACTTTTCAGTGAGTCTATCAGGAGGGAGCCTGTGGAACGTGGATAAGTATGTGAATAGTCAGAATAGCTTTGCCTCTGAGAGATAATCAGGAAGTAAGGCTAGAGAGATGTCTCACAGGGTGGCACGCTTACCATACAAACATAAGGACCTGAATTCAGGTACCCAGCACTCACATTCAAATCCAGGTGTGGCAGTGTGCACTTGTAATTCTAGCAATAGGGAGGTGGGGACTGGAGGGATTCTAGAGGATTCTGGCCAGCCAGCCTAGCCAGTTGGTTAACTCCATGTTCAATGAGAGACCATGCCTCAGAAAAAAAGGTAGAGTGCAACAGTCAACGTCTGGACTCCATATATATGCACATGTACACACATGTGCAAGCACACACGTATACACGCACTAAATAATTTTAAAAAGGGAAAAAGATTTTAAAAAGAAAAAAATCAATAAACTATTATGCTGAACTCTGGATAAAAAGAATGTTTAACCCCTACAGAAAGGAAGAACAAAGACGTGGAGGCAGATCACCAAGGAGAGCCTGGGAAGGCCAGAGGAAAGAAGAGCAGAGATGGGGAGAGCCAGGGCACTCATCAAATAAGGGAACCCAAGCCAAGTTATATGTAGGCCAGGGGTACAGCGCCCCAGGCAGGCGAGGGTTATGGATGGGTGTGGGGTACTCAGCCCTGCTGTCTAGAGGATACCCTGGACTGATGGGTTGGGAGCAGCACATGCCCTTATTTTTAATTCAGACCACGGGAGTTCTAGTGGGTTCCAGAAGCCTCTTAGAAATGACGTGAGCAGTTTTCATAGTTGCTTGTAAAAGTGCAAAGACTTGACAAAGCCATGGCTCAACTTCCTTCCCACACAAACCTGCACCTTCCTAGAACTACATTCATTCACCCCCTGACCTTCACTAAGAAGCTAAGGAAACAGGGGCAGTTTAAGCAGGCCAGTGGGCACAGGTGGAGTTAGGAGTATGGGTGAACGCAATAGGCAGGCACCCAGGCTCACTGGAAGGCCATTCCTGGTCTGTGTTCCATCCATGCTTCTATTCCTTTCATGCAGGTAGCACAGATACAATGAATATGAAGAATCAACTCTGGAAACCTAAGTCCCTGAATCAAGTCATGCTTTCTTCACTATATGCAGCCTCTGGGCATACCTACCGTGAGCGGCTCCCCCTGGAGTGCTTGCAGGATGAAGTTGCTGACTACCCGCCCATCATTCATGTGCATTCGTGGCCCGAAGGTGTTGAAGATCCTTGCCACCCGCACTTCCACACCTTCCTGGAACAGAGAGAAAGGATGTGAGGCACGCGCACCCGCAGTGTGCAGCGCTCATACATTTCCAGTGCCTTGCATGGATGGAGAATGAAAGACTAGACCTCTCCTGTTCTGATCCTCTAATGTGCTTAGCAGAAAGCAACTGGGTGCTGCAGAGCTACATCAAAGCTAAAGCTGCCTCAGATTTCACTGTGGAAACGCCAGTAGTATGGGCCTCTGGTGGGGAAGCTACGAGACAGTTGTGTAAGGGCAAACTGTTTATATAAACTGTACTCCAACAGGTGCCTATTTTCCATGGAGGGGGGTTCGTGCCCTAAAATTTATTAGGGAATTTTCTGTCTATGAAGCTGATGACAGAAAGCAGACATACGTTTGTTATACACTTCAAGTTACAGTCATGGTGCATGCCAAATGTCTGGTTAAGATAGAATTGGCATTAAATTACACCGTGCAGACTAGTCTGTGGTTTCAGGAATCCGCCACAGATCTTAGCGCCTATCCTCTGGGGACGGCAGGGATGATGTACTAAAGAGGGGAAGAGATGGAAAAGCAGGGATGCTGCTCTCCTCAGAGGATAACTCAAAAGTGTCCACTTGCATTTAACTGATGAGAAAGAGGGTGATCAGAATATGGCATTACTCTCTGAAGAAGCTGGGAAGCCTCAGCGCTGTTACAACACTCAACAGGCATGCCCTGCAGAGGGGCGCTCAAATCAGATGCTCTTGCCCTCTTGTTCTCCCTTCTCGGGAACAAGCATCCAGAGCGTGGCCTTGTGAACAGACCTCTACAGTTACTGCTCAACACATAAACAGGCAGCCTTGCTGATTTTTCCATCTGAACCTGAAGCCATTAGGCAAGCTAACTGGAATCAGCTAAAGATTCTCAAAGCTCACACGAACCACTGAAGCAGCTGTAGCCACTGCGCTACTACCTCTGCACACAGCAGCCTCATGGCTTTCCAAATGAACACACTCAAGTCCAGAGATCACTCCAAGATTAGCTACACTGAAGGAGATAAACTCGAAGCTTTCAGTTGAGACCTGCTCTCTTCCTGGACACTGGCATCTTCTGGAATTAGTATGCTCAGCTCTTTCTTCATACTGTCAGCAAACCTTTGCCTTGACACAAAGTGTCACCTGACATACTCATCCTCTACCCTGGCAGCAGGCTACTGAAGGTATAACCAATAGGTAACAGCAGGCTGAAAGCTGGGGACGGGCCCATCAGGGCAGTATGTCACTGCAGGCAGAGCCAGTTCCTGAAGGATCCATGGGCAAGTACATTCCTGTGTTCTAGACCACATGACATCAATCTACACAGCTGAGCCTGTCACCTACCACACTTGCGAGTTTCCATCACGCTGTGCTGTGGTGCAGAGACTCAGCATAGACACGGCCAACATTCACAGAATTAACTACTGACTCATTCTTAGCAACAGCTTCATGCCGCTGTGTGCTCCATCCTTTATAGGGAGCCATGAGTCACGACCCAAGACTCTGGACACTGAGGACAGGAACATCTCAGCAAATATGCATTAGGTCAGCATAAAACCATAAAGCCCCGTGCAGAGAGGACAAAGCTGAACACATGGCCACTGAGCACAGCATGTGGGCATAGTGGGGACACTCCAGGCTCGTCCCAGCAGTCTCCAGCTGTGTTTAAATGTCTAAGACTTATGGTCCTGATGTTTGAAGTGGGAACAACAATGTCCATTCTGCTATGTTACAAGGGTTAGAAAAGTGATGCTGTTTTGAAAACTGACCATGTCACAATTCTGAGCACAAGACAGACAGATGTTTTCTGGTATCCAGTATCCCTCGGACAGAAAAATTTGATGATGCTCAAGTCCTGAACAGGGTTTGCACAAAACCTTCACAATCACACATGTCAGCTCTGGATGACTTCGATACGTAGTTCAATGTAAGTGCCCTGCACAAAGCTGTATACTCTATCACTCAAGGGAAGAGTGGATACAAATTCAACACCGGCACCATTTTCCCTATGCTTTCCCTTCATGGCTGGCACTACACCCTAATTATTCATGAAGGAGAGATGTCTGCACTTGTACCCAGCCTTTGTCTCCTGATTGTGGTAACTATCAACCCAGCTACAAAACCTGAGATCTACAATGGCGACCTGCTAGCATGATGTGTTGGTACGACAGTGACACAAATGATGTGGGAGGAACCAACACTGGATTTATATCCCCACTTGGAGATGAAACCCAAGATGGACAACACTTGGGCGGCCAAAAATCTGTCCTGGATAGGCTAGGGGGTCCAGGGTCAAGTCAAATACTATTGCTCTGCTAAAAGGACACAGCAACAAATGACTCCTAATGACATACTGTTTTACCCAGAGATCAGCTCCTTGCTCAACCCTCATCAGTGAAGCTGCTTGTTGCAGTAGATGGTAATTAACACAGAGACCCACAAGTGGACCATGTGCAGAGAGTGAGAATCCTTGGCACACTCAGTCCTAACTGGGATGTCGTCATCAAGCCCCTCCCCTCAGGGTCAGGGAGCAATATGGAAGAGGAGGTGGGAAGACTGTAAAAATGAGAGGGGACGGATGATACTAAGGACTCAGTGTCCTTCAAGACAACAGGACAACAGGACTAACATATCCATGTGAACTCACAGACTGGGGCAGTATGCACAGAGCCTGCCAGGGTCAAGCTTAATGGGGTTCTGGGACTCAGAGGACAAAGGGGACATGCGTTCCCACCCCAAACCAAGAAGCTATCAACAAATGACATCTACTTGCAAAGGAAAAACTAGTTTTCTTCAATGGAGTCTCACTAGGGATATTAACCACACTTAAGGTTAGGCCCTATGCCCAGCAGTAGATGGCTAACACAAAATGAACTTGGTGGTATTTTTGTAGACTTTTGTCTCACATTGCTTTGTTTAGGCAATTTTTGTCTTACTGGTCTTTTGTTTGTGTATTATGGTTTCCGATTTTCTGTCTGTATGTGTTTCTTGTGTTTTTGCCTTGTTATTTTTTTTTTTAAATTCTGGTTTGTTTGTTTTCTTTGTGTTTTCTAAAGAGAAAAATAAGGCTTGGGTGGGAGGGAAGGATCTGGGAAGAGTTGGGGGAGGGGAACCATGATCAGAATATATTGTTAAAAACTTATTTTCAATTAAAAAAAGGAGGATCATGTAGAGTGTTTCTCAGGTACCCCACCAGGATGAGAGGACTACATGGTAGAATCCCATAGCACTCTGGGATTAACCACAGGCCTGGGGAAGAGAAACCGGATGGGACTAGTATGCCATCCCACAAAGGTAAGCTGGCATCAGACAGGGCACTGTTCACTTACAGTGGCTAAATCTTGAGGTATGGAGTCAAATGGCTCTCCCTCAAGACTGCTCTTAAATATAAGCTATGATCTATCAAGCCATGGATGCTGTAGCATGATCAGTGTACAATGATGAAAAGTCCTTAACGGACAGAGGAGCACTGCATAGGTTGGGGATTGGGTCTACTCAGAAGGCCACCCCCACTATACAAAGACCTGTCCTGCAGGAGTAGCATTAAGTATACGGACCTGAAAGCTATGCTCCCAAGAATGGCAGCTCCTATTTTGCCATGCTTTCTTATTCTTTCCACACCCTGCACATGGGTAAAGCAATGAGGGCAAGAGGCTGAATCATTTTATTCTCTGTTGCCTCTCACACTTGAACCTAAGGAAAAAGTCTTGGCCACTGGAAAATGCAGTTCACTAGGCTGGATGACTCTCAAATTCACTCTGGAGGATGGCAGAAGGTCACATAGGGAGGGTGACGGCAGATGTGTGTCTGTAGTTGCCTGACAATCCTCTTCAACTGACTACCTTAGCAGTGGATCCATTATCCAGCCATCCACAGCCATCAAGAAGGGTGAGTATAGTACAGAGAGATATCATGGGGGCAGAATATGACTATGAGTTTTAGCACAGTGTATTGCTACACTGCTCTATTTTGTTACTGCAAGTAATCTCTTACTGTGCCTAACTCATATTAAATTTTATCATAGTTATACACACCCAGAGAAAGCATAACATGTATGTAGATTCCTGCACTTTCAGTCTCAGACACCCGCTGGGGTCTTCGAGTTCATCTCCTTCAACAATAACAGGGGACTACTGATGTGGGGTTCCCCTCTGTATGCTGCGAATACCATCGGTTAATAAAGAAACTGTCTTGGGCCTGCGCAGGGAACAAAGGTAGGTGGGGAAAACTAAACTGAATGCTGGGAGAAAGAAGGCGTGAAGGAGAAGCCATGGAGCCGCTGCCAGAGACAGACATGGTGGAACCTTGCCGGTAGGCCACAAGCCTCCTGGTAAAATACAAAATAATGGAGATGAGTTAAATTAATATGTAAGAGTTAGCCAATAAGAAGCTAGAGCTAATGGGCCAAGCAGTGATTTAATTAATACAGTTTCTGTGTGATTATTTAGGGGCTGAGCAGCAGGGAACCAACAAGCGGCCTCCCTCCAACAGACTACTACATTAACAAGTGGACCCTCTTATAGTTGCTATGCATCAGGTTATACTAACACCACTGCAAAGTCAGGAGGGAGTGGATACCACACTGCAAATGCCTATGTGGGGTGGCAGGATGTGGCCAGTGGGCACCCTGGGAACAAGGCCAGGGCCAGCAAACACAGCAAGTCTTCTAGGGTGAGTTTTACCCATGGAACACTGGGCTTGTTTGGCTGCTTATTTTCTTTCAATTTAAGTGTAATGTACATAGCAACTAGTATGCTAATGCCAAAAAATAAATGAAAGCCATGCCCTCAAGGTTACTGCCCTAGATGACTTCTGACTTCAAGTTCTCCTTCTGCTCTGTTGGTCTGTGGTTCTATGAATGGTGGCCTGTTATGCAGACCCAGCTGAGAGAGTGGGTGGGCCATGACTTCAGAAGCAGACTCACAGGGGGCTAGGAGTGCAAATGTACTCTGAGCCCTGACCACAGTCCCAAGGTGAGCCCCCACATTATAAAATCTCCATCCCATAGGCACAGAAGCAGCAAACTAGTTCCTCCCTGACAAGTTCAAACTATTCATGAAGGATACTCTGCTCTGTCCTTTGAACTCTATAAAACATGTGCAGTGATATAGAACTTTACACTGAATATATTAGGGTAGTTCACTAACTGTGAGAATCATGGAAAATAACCTTTAAGAAAATGTAGTTTTATTTAATAAAAAAGGCTATTCAGACTTCTATTTGTCTTGTTTACATTTTCATTCTTTACACTGGATTTATTTACATACCATGCAGAGCCCTGAAGAAAGATAATTATTAACAAAAAGGGATACATTCTTGTGTGTAAAAAACTAGTCATTAAAATAACCAAACCAACAATATGCTAATATACACCACTCAGATTTCCTAACAGCAGAAACCCTAACAACTAAAATGCTTTTCTCTAAAACTACCAGAAAAGGCTGCATAGATAGAACTCAAAACTGATGCCACCACGGAGTGACTCGTATATTAAGCTCCAGTTGGGGAGCAACTGGGACCTAGAGTATCACCACGTGGGCTGCTGCTCTGGGTATCATCAGCGACTGTGCTTACTGCCTTAGAGTTGATGCCCTTGGATTCGAATTGTGTCACCTTCTTACTCAGTGGTACTTCCTTATCCACAACAACCTGTCAAGACAGCAGGACAGAGCATGCTGCACAGGTAGCCAGTCACAGGCTCAACCTCCACGTAGGAGCCAGGGTTCTGGGAGCAAGTTTGAGTCCAGTCTTTTATCTGAACAGCAGGCAACCCACGTGCAATGCAAGGATGCTTGGTGAAACGACAGAAGATTAAACAGACCTAGACAAAGCCAAAGCATGTTGCTGGCACTCTGGTCCCAGCTCCTGATCCTTCAGGCATTCACTCTAGGCATGCATGGTAACCCCACATACTATGGCATCTCTAGATGGTAGCCAGCAGAGCAGTGGGCTCGGCAATTCTCTAAAGTGAGAAATGAAGACCAGCAAATTCTCAGTCACAGACAGGAACGGCCACCATGCAGTTTGGGCCCTGTAGGAGTTCAGTACCTGTTCTGGAGACATCTTACCCCGAGGGCAAAGCCATACAGGGTCACAAGTACCCGACTTAAGTTGCTGGTTCCTAATGTAAAAGCTAGAGCTAAAGGATGCTCACTGTGTCTTGGATGCTCTGTGGCTTTCACAGTGGTGGTTTTCTCATTTATCTTCCCTCTGGCACTGTGAGCAGCAAATTTTCTTCTGTTTATCTGTGTCTTCTGACACTTCTACAACTCACAGAGCATCCTGCTATACCCAGACCAGCCTCACACACAAGGGGCCTGTTCTCCCAGGATAAGAGGAAAGACGGCATTTCTCTCCCTGAGAATCTACTCAGACCCAGAGGAACAGGTGCTAGGGTGCATCTTTGAGTTGGCTGAAGTCACGGTCTAGACTCATGGCTCTTCCTATGTGAGAGCCCACCATTTACATCAGGGGGAAGAGGGACAGGAAGCTGGATGCTCACCCCATGATTTACATCACATCTATTGCAATTCAGGCCCACCTCTGGCAGAGAAAGAAAGCAGAGAGGTCTGAAGCCTGATACCCACACAAGTTATTTTAAAAAACGAAGGAAGCTAAGTGCTCCAGGCCCATCATAAAGAGGAAGCTTTAGTTTCATGTTGTACGGTCATCCATGGGCAGAATGACTCAGTCTCCAGAAAGTAGACAGAAGCCAAGGCCTGCCCCAGAGCCTTGTTTCCACACTCCAGTACCAGGTACTCACATACTGTCCTCCTTGCTTGCCCACTGGCTAGATGTGATAGACAGCCTATCTATACACAGCTGTCCTGAAACTACAGTCCATATCCATGGTTACTTCCCATCATGCCCTGCTTCAATAAAAAACAAGTTCCTGAGGACCAGACAGTACTGGTCCAGGCACAGAACAAATTCAGTGAGAAAATTCACAGAATAGCACAGGACCTCATCTGACCATACAACATGCCCTCTGCTGCTCTGCTCAATGCTACAGGGCAAAGCCACATGCTCACATCAGAGGTCAGAGGTAAGAAGTGAGTGCCCAGCCTTTTCCAACTCATGTTACAGTACAGTCAGCAAGGGGACCTTGGCCTCTGGGTCTGTGCGTGAGATGCAACAGCCATGATGGAAGCGCCCCGTGTAACAATGAATAATAAGGCATGTGGGAGAGGGCAGTGAAATAGAAAATCTCCTGGAGGTCCACAGTAAAGCAGCCAGTGATATTAAAGTACCCAGCAATTCCATTCTACACGTAAGAGATGACGAGGATGATGATTTAAAGATTCTACCAAGGCTAGCGAGGTGGCTCAGAGGGTGAAGTGCATGCTGCACAAAGATGATGGTCAGTGCCCCAGACCCATCATAAAAACCAGATGGGTATGGCAGCCACCATAGCACACTGGGAGGAAACAGGATTCCTGGAGCAAGCTGGCTAGCAAGACCCGGTATCTGCAAGTTCCTGAAACCTCCACAAAAGGGTTCCTGCATGCAGATGTACATGCGCCCCCATACATGAACATAAATACACGTATATAATACTAAATATTAAAAATTAAACATATAAAGATTAAAAATAAACCACACCAACTTGGAGGCCTTTGAAAAAGAGGCAAGTGTTAGCTGCTGATGGGGCAAAATCATCATGCTGTTCCCAGCCCTCTCTGAGTACTGGAAACAAATTCATCTCATTTTGAAAATGAGAAGATATGCAGAAATGGTTGGCAATGCTATTCATCTGTAACAGTGGACACCAAGCCTGCCCAACACTGGCTTGTGTCATCGGCCCTGCAGTTGACCCTGCACAGAGAGTGCTTCACACGTGTGTGAGTCTCAACCAATACCTGCTTCATGTAGGCATAGCACATGGTCTCCGCAACACGTTTGCCCTCGTCGTAGCAGGCCCGGGGTCCAATGGGATTCACATGGCCCCAGTAGTCCTCACTCTGAGGGTGGACCTCAGGATCTATGAGTAAGCACGAGACAATGAGACTTTACTTTTCCTCCCCCACGCAGCTCCCAGCTCATTACTAGAAACAATGTCTATTTATGATGGGCCTAGGAAAGCATTTACAGCAGAGAGGCGTGCTCGAGGGAAGCTGTGCTCTGTGCCTCCGGCCTCAGTTTCAGGCCCTCTGGCATTCTCTCTGCCTCAGTAGTCAGGACAGCAGTCCACACATGAGAAAGCAGAGGGTCAGGCTTTCTTACTTTTGTTGTCCCTCTATTCCCTAAATTATGTTAATTCCCTAAGCTATGCTTGACGTGTAGATCGTGACACAAACTGTGGAAGACACAGGGCAGGGTTTTATGAAGTGTGCAGTGAGAATAAAGGTCTAAAACAGCCTTTCTGTGGAGCGTGACAGTTTTCACACTGTCCCTGTCCAACAAATCTGAGGTCCATGACAAAGACAATGCTGGGGCCCTGTGCAAGGCAGGTACTGGGGCAACGGATCCACAGGCAAACAGAATACCCCATCCTTGCTTTTCTACTGCATAAATAAATCAATACTTTTGTTGTAGGAGGAGCAGGCTGCATCCCGCTGCCTTGTTAGCTTAATCCCCGAAATAACCACACAGAAATTGTATTAATTAAATTACTGCCTGGCCCATTATATCTAGCCTCTTCTTGGCCAACTCTCACATCCTGATCTAACCCATTTTTACCAATCTGTGTAACACCACGAGGTCGTGGCTTACCAGGAAAGAATCTAACCAGCATCAGTCTCAGGCAGGAGCTTCCTGACATCTCTCTGTCTCTGCCTTCTTCCTCCCAGAATTCAGTTGTGCCCTCCCCGCCTATCTAAGTTCTGCCCTATCAAAACGCCAAGGCAGTTTCTTTATTCAACCAATGAAAGCAACACATAGAAAAAAAGGACCTCCTACACCATACTTTAAGATGTATCCAAGAAATAAACTATTCAAAATAACAAACCCTTTAACTCCTGTATTTGTAGAATATGAATATGTACTTTATCTAGTGTACCAAAACCTTTCCACATACATATGTGCATCCGACCATGCTATAAAATGCTATAAATCTCTTCCAAGAAATATAGACAAAGCCATAAGCAACTCTGTGTTATAAATCCATAGCTAATTTATTTTGCACATGGCTTGATCCAAGACTTGTCAGGAAAAATGAGAGGAGAATATATGTATGGGTGGACCCTTGGCACATGGACCTGAGTCAGCTAAGCCTTCAGAAGGCAGCTTTGAGTCTGTAATCTTGTAAGGTATAGAGTGAGGCTTGATTCTTGAGGGATAATTCCCCCAATAAGAGGCAAGTTACACATGAGAGAAGAGGTCTAAGGCAAAGACTCCCTGAACAAGAAAACTAATGACTTACATCCATAAAGATATGAGCAAGATCACTCTTTCTCCTGGCTTCTGACAGGCCAGATCCCAGAGGATGTGCTCAGACATTTCTGGCACAGGAGGAAGGGCATAGCCATTCGGTCTTAGCACCATACTAGGCTAGAATGCCCAGGGCATCAAACTTCTCAAAAAGTTCCTTCACTAAATCACTTCAGAAAACCGTGGGGGTCGGGGCGGGGGTGGGGGCAGTGGGGGTAAAGGGCCTGGAAGGTGACTCAGTCAAGTAAACAGAAAAAGGCTGGGTGTAGCAGTACCCACCTTCCTCAGCATTGAGGAAGCAGAGTCGGGTAGATTCCTGGGGTCTGCTGGCCAGGCACACTACCCTACTTGGTGAGCTCTACACTAGGTGAACAACACTGAGGAGCCATACTCCAGAGTATTCTCTGCCCTTCACAAACGCATGTGCACCTACATACACCTGGAATACCTACATGTGCTCATCCTCTTATCACATGTATGTGAGCATGTATGTACATGAAGGTTTAATAAAAATGATTCTTTCAGGTGTGGTAGTGAGCGCCTATCATCTTGGCACAAGTGGAAGCCAGCCGAGGCTACAGAGCATGGGCTGTATTGTTTCAAAAGACAGAACAGGGGAAAGTTTTCTGCCCTTGCCCTCCTCATCCCCATTTTGTGAGGCTGCCAGCACAGGCAGACGCTCCATTAACAGTGTCAGTGGAGAAAGTGCCAAACCAGAGGAACTGCACCACCCTCATTCCCTTCTAAGACTCCCAAAACACAGCTCTTACCAAATATGCAGTAAATGCTGGTGAGGAAGGCAGGGTGTCACATGTGCCTTTTAGACAGATGGGCTGGGGGTAGGGCACCTACTTTGTCCTTTAATTGCCCAGAACCTCAAAGAGGAGAAGGATGTGCTACCCTTCCACGGCAGCCAGAATTACTCTCTGTGGAATTTCCCTATGGCTATGTGGTTGCTCAACCTGGCAAACTCACTTCAAAAGTGGTCTTTCAATTTTACACCTTAACATCCTCATTTCCCTTGTTCAGAAGAATAATGTAAAAAGAGAAAAAATACACCAGGTCAGGGTCTGGTGCCCCAATTGTTCCAGGTGGAGGGTCTTCCACACCCTGTAGCCACTTGGTTTTGGACTATGTAGGAACCAACATGAATTGAAACTCCAGCCCCCTTCCCGTTCCTGACCCAAGTTCCTGGGTGTTGAAACTCTGGAGAGACTGTGAAGGTAGTGGGCAGGTAAAATGTGGCCTGGCAGTGATTGGCACTAAATGTTCTTTCAGTGATCTTTCTGTAACAGGTGAGACAATGAGCAAGTGTCCATCACCAGCCAGCTCTCAGGTTACCCTGCAGGTGGTTGGTGGCTAGCCAGGTAGCACTCACTGCTCTCACTGAAGAATAATGTGCCAGCAACAGGTGAAAGTGATTTCATGTTGGTGATCTCTGAGATGTTTTCAGAGCAGAATGGAGAAACTCCTCCTCATTGGACAACTCACCTGACCCAGGCCTCACAGAGGAGGCACCAAAGAGAGGCTGTGTCGACAGGTTGAGCCTTCTAAATGGAATCCTGGACTCTGATTACATCTTACCTAGGATAGGATGCAAACAGCCCCATGGGTCAGCGGGCATCTTTCAGAGGCCCCACCACTCACCTCCATATACCTCAGATGTGGAGGCCAGGAGCAGACGGGCACCCACGCGCTTTGCCAGTCCTGCAGAAAGTGTACACGTCATCAGAGAAACTGTCAGCTTACACGGGCAGGTACATTTGTATGTGTGTGTGGAGGGGTGCAATTTAAACAATGTTTTAGACCTGCAGGTGCTGGGTCTCATCCAGCTTACTACTCCTACTTCATCAGCTGTGGAGCCACAAGGAAAACAAAACAAAAACAAAAAACAGCAACAAGGAAAATGCAAATGGACCTAAAAAAAACCAGCATTTAGATAAAAATTGGGAGCTCCAAGCAGGGCCAGATCTAGACTGCTGAGCACAGTGTGGCTCCAGGAGCTTCACACAGACGTCTATGCTCCAAAAATACTAATTCACACCATCGTTTTTGCTTTTATTACAAAACAGTTTTAATCATGGAATATATTCTGATCATGGTTTCCCCTTCCAACTCCCCCCAGCTCCTCCCCAACTTCCCATGCACCCAACTCTCTCTCTCTCTCTAGAAAACAAGTAGGCAAAAGAAAAGAAAAAGAACAAGAAACACACACACACAGATGTCCACTCAAAAACAAAACCCACACAAACACAAAATTTTGGAAACCATAACGCGCAAGCAACAGACCTGTAAGCCATACAATGCCCAAACACTGCATTATGCGACACAAAAGTCTACAAAAAAGAGCATTGCTCTTGTTTTGTGTTGACCATCTCTGCTGGGCTTTGGGCCTACCCTGAAACTGTAGTTAATATATCCAGTGAGAATCCATTGGAGAAAAGTAATTTTTCCTTTGCAAGCAGATGCCAACTGGAGAAAGCGTCTTTGTTAGGAGTGGGAGTGTGTATCTACTGTGCCCTCTCAGTGTTGGGAACCTGTCTATCTGTGCAGTCCTGTATGTGCTGTCACAGTCTCTCTGAGTTCACATGTACATCAGTCCTCTAGTGTCTGGAAGACTGTTTCTTCTGAGTCATCTTTTGTGGCTACCCTATATTTTACTCAGTAACCACCCTGGCAGGACAGGATGCTTCTCGCCCTACTCCCCAAAGGGCATACGTACTGCACCACTGGGGCAACTACCGCTATCCTCCTGCTGTCTTCCAGGCTCCACATGCAGACATCTTTTAGAATGGAGCCACCACAATCCCAAGTCCTGCCCCAAGCCTACACTCAGCACCCACGGATAAGAACTAGACAACCACCAAGTGTGGGGTCAAGCAAACATGGAGAGTCCTCCAAACTTTTCCAGACTCCCAACATAGAGTGGGAAAGCCCATCACTTTCTCTTAACACCCTGCGGCTTCCTACCCTCAGGCTGAGGGTGAAAAATCTACAGTAAGAATGAATCTTCTATTGGCGTACTGTGAAGAAAAAGAAATATGTACTGGCTTTGCTGGTAAAGCAAAGTACACAGGGTTCAAGCGCTGACTCCACATGGAAAAGGCACGAAGTTTACAGGATTTGGTACAATCTAAGTTTGAGCCATCAAAGGGGTCTTGGAATATATGTTGTAGATGGAAGTCTTGCTACTGTGCACATTTGGAACTGCTTAAAATATGCCCAGAAAGAGAGAAAAAAAAAGACAGCTTACTGACCCAGCATGTTTAGTGTTCCGATTGTATTAGTCTTCAGTGTCTTGATGGGGTTGTACATGTAGTTTGGAGGGGAGGCTGGAGATGCCAAATGGTAAATCTGGTCAACTAAAGAGGCAAAAGAGAAGTGTGTTATTTCCAAGAAAAATGATTTTGTTTCTAAATCAGAAATTCTTGGGCACTATAGTATCAAACAATAGCACCAGTTTTTCTTGTATTTAAATTCTCCTTGCTAATATATTGTTGCCTATAGATAACAATTACATCCTACTAAACAAATTACATCCTATTCAAACAAAGTGAACACTAGTAACAATCACAAAGAAATTTATCTTGGAATAATTCTTTAGTATATGCATAATTACAGCATTGAATGAAGATAGAAGCAAATCTATACTAAGGAGGTGGATGTTTTTTTACTTTTACATAAAGAATAAAATCTTGGTCGAGCATTGCTACCGCAGGGCATAAGCACCTTAATGCTTTTTCAGAGCTGATGGCGATTCCCACTTCAGAATCATCCACGTTGAGAGCATCACTTCCTGTAAGTGTGCAGTACAAACAGCAGAGTGTGCTTAACAGTTCAGAAAACTTTGGAAACTCTGGCTATTTCCAAGTTAGCAACCCACATAGCATTTTTAGAAATCAAACTCCATAATATAAACACATATATAACACAACACACAACAGTCTCAAATTTGAGCACTGGCTGGCACGGCATGGACTGCACTGCAGGAATTGAATTGTGCATGCAGTGCAATGTGCATGCTGTGTGTTCAGTTCAAGGCTACAGTGAGGATGCACAATGAAACATGGGCAAGTACTGAGTCATTACAAATTCGATGATTCATTTGATTGTTTGCCATTTTTTTTTTTCTGTAGCACAGGACCTTGGACTTCTGTCCTCCATACCCTCCTCTGCCTTGTCTCTAAATCCCAAGTGTCTGGGTTCCCAGTGTGTCCCTCAGCTACAGAACAAGCTTAAGTCAGTCTAGGCTACATAAGACCCTGCCCAAAGAGGGCAGAGCCAGGGGAACCAAGAGGGAGAGTGCATCTTGGGAGCCCATTGCACTTCTCTGACATCGAACAGAAGCCATGAAGCTATAACTCTCCCTCCTGCCCATCACTTTAGTCCAGCCTTCTGCAAGGCTCAGTCTGATGCCATCATGTATGGGAAACTTCCTGCTGCCCTACTCAGAAATAATTCCTCTTGGGCTGGTCACTCACATCCTAGCATGATAACTGATCTGTCTGCCCAGCAACCAACAAGCTACTTGGGCACTGTTTTCCCACCTCCACTCAGACAGGACCACAGACCACATAATGCAGAGTCCCAAGCCCACTGCAGTGATCAGCACAATCTCTTGCTGACCTGGAAACAGTCATTGGGAAACAAATAGCCCTCCACAGTGCTTCAGCCCAGGCCCTTGGGAACAGCACGGAGAAGAGAGTAGTGATACAAGATATAAAATAGGTCTTTTCCACTCCCTCCCCATTTAGGGCTAGGCCATCTGGTTTGCTTTACTGCCATTGACAGGTTGGCCCTCCGATTTCCCTGGAAAGATGAGGGGTGTCCTGCACAGTTATATCAGGACCTCTTCTGAAATAGGACTTAGGTGCAGTGGCCCAGTTAAGGAGAACCTGGACACTGCATGAAAATTCAGGTTCTGCAGAGCCTGTTTCCCTGTGTACGTGTGTTCTGCCTGCAATACTCCTGTTCCTGTCCTAAAAAGGACATTGCATGGACTGTTGACTTAATTAATCTGCTGAGGAATTATGAAGAGGAAAGGAAACTTTAGAGTAGGGGCAAACAAGTTCAAAGGTTAGATGCCTCAAGCAATATTAATAGCTGACTCCGGAATGTAAATAAAGCTACAAAGTTAACAGTGCTCACCATCCAGAGAAAAACCCTGAGAACATGTCAGCTGTGAGTTCAAAGCACAGCAGAA